>PVIU01000135.1:235382-417184 GCA_004026605.1 Ondatra zibethicus
CGGTGTGTACCCGAAATAATTACACGGAAACTGTATTCATTTAAATACTGCCTGGCCCATTATCTCCAGCCCCTTATTGGCTAACTCTCACATATTATTTTAGCCCATCTCCATTAATGTGTATCGCCACTTGAGTTGTGGCTTACCGGCATGAGTCTAACCAGTGTCCATCTTGTGCTGGAGAAGCATGGCGTCTGCTGCACTGCCTTCTCTCTCACATCATTCTGTTCTGTCTACTCCGCCCACCTAAGGGCTGTCCTACCAAAAGGCCAAGGCAGTTTTCTTTATTTAACCAATGAGGGCAATATACAAACAGAAGACCCTCCTACACCAAAGATGTTGGATCCCCTGGAACTGGAGTTATGAGCAGTTGTGGGCCATAATGCTGGGAACTGATAAGGCTGAACCTTCTCTCCAGTTTAACAATAGGTATCTTTAATGGTGTCATTTTTTGATCTCTTACTATTAAATACTTTTGCATTTATAGTATAATTTATTTTTCATGTATTGTTATCTTTTGTATACTGAACTTCTTTATTTTATTTAACTTATATTTTCTTTATTTTTAATTTAACTATGATTACATCTTAATTTTCTCTTAAAAATTATAATATCTAGCAAGAAAGATTTTTGATAAACATTTCATAAGTGACTAAGTAGATGTTAGTACCTGATATTACTATTGGTTTATAACTCTAGTAAAATAAAGTATGATTAATCACATTTATCTAGTTTTTCCATCTGTGTCTATGTTTATTCATTCATGTCTATCCAGCCACTCATTTGTTCAGCAAATACTTGCTTGAAGTCTATGACATTTTCAATCCTCTACTAGTTATTTGTGATGCGGTAATAATTGAAATCCGATACAGACTCAGTTTCTATGACACTCTCCTCTCTCTAGAACCTGTGTCACAGAAAGATCTTACTGTCCTGGGCAAATCTGTGCTTTTGTTTTTTATGGTAATCTCTTTGGAACCGGGAGCTGTATTTATTTCCATAGAAAGTCAAAATTCAAGAATGATACTAAAAATACACACAAAAATACTTTTCTAAGATGCCAAATTTGCATACAACATTTTAATGTTTTCTTCTTGCTGTGCGTAATGTCTTATTGTTATTAGAGAACAATGCCCAATTTCAGGCTCCTCCAGGAGTGTAATGAGCTCTGTGTAGGACTCACTGGAGAACCACATAAATGAAAGGCCTGGAAACTGCACTCATGAGGGGAAATGAAAGATATTGAAATGATTCTGGCTTCAAAGTGGGAGGCTGAGAACAGTTTCAGAATAATCCTTCAGGACTCATGGCAAAACTAGAACAGCTCTTTGAGGTATCCACATAAGATGCAATGCCAACACAGGAGTTTTCAGTTCCTCAATGTCTTTTATTTACTTCATCCAGATTATAAAAACATATATATGTTTGAGAGACTAACTTCGGAATATGCTACAAAGAGAAAATATAAAAGTGGCAGACATTTAATAGCAGTTATATATCTTGAGTTAGAGTGGCATCTAATACACACAAAATGGCTGGAAGTTTTTCTAAACCAATAGTAGCATGTACAAGTATTAATATTCATTATAGAGTATGTAATGTATCTGTTTTTTGAGTGTTATCTGTGTATTTTGTGATTTTATAATGTGGGCATTCGGGACTTTGTGCGGTGTCTCATGCTTGTAATCCCAGGATTTTGAAGGAGGAGGCAGGAGGATTACAGCAAGATTGAGAGAAGTCTCAGCCTCAGGGTGCATTCAAGAAGTACTGTTTCAAAAACAACGATCTTAGTATTTATTAGTAAAATGACCATATATCCTGGGTTAATTTTAACAGTCTGCATTTATGCTTGTTTTGCTGGAGTAATTACTATAACCATTACCATTTACAAAAATGTCCCTTCAGAAAGAAAATTAGGCAATTACCCTAGCTAATATCTGTTTTCAACATGGAATCTAAGCATAGAGAGGTTAAATCATTTGCTAGGGTCACTTAGGTAGTAATTGGAAATCTGCGAATTCATGATAAAGTAGCTGCATATTCATGATGTTCATTGAGAACTGTGAAAGCAAAGAGCAGACACAATACCTACCCTCCTGGAATTTCTTAATTAAATCACACCATATCTATGCATGGGATTAACACATATAGTTCTAGGCACAAATGGTGAGCAATGAGCAACTCAGCAAGGAAATAAAGCAATCTTAAAGTGCAGAGAAATTGCATTTCATGCATTAGCGTCAATCTGTGAAGATTTCAACGATCTCCACCCTCCAAGGACACACTCTTTCAGCTTGGAATTGAAGTTTAAAAATGGACCTTTGGCACTAGAAAGGAATGGAAGAAGGGTGACCCTGTAACACCGGGAATAGAATGAGCAGTAATAAAGGCAGAATCTTCAGGAAAACGCAAAGGACTTTGTCAGTGGGAACAGGAGGAAGTTAGAGAGAGCATGGAGTTAAGATGCAGCTTTATGACCAGGTCTTCAAGCATCTTGAAATCATCCTTCCTCCTCTTATATAAGGACAGGAAGTCTGCATCTACAGCTGGAACAGACTTGAGAACTTTTATTTATTTCTTAATTAATTAATTTATTTATTTTTGTTTTTGTTTGTTTATAAATCTAAGGGCCAGTTACCATTACAGCCTGCCTCCTCCCACAAACCTATCCTGGGGTTTGTTCTATACTGCATCTGCCTCCTGGGCTCGCTTCTGTATAACACTCGCCTTTCTGTCACTTTATGAAAACACATAGAGCTACTTTTTATATTTATTGTTTTAGGAAGGTCTCATGTAACTGAGGCAAGCCTTGAACTCATTTTATAGGCAAAACTGACCTTGAGATCCTGATATTCCTGTTTCTCCCTCCCAAGTGCTGTAGATATAGATGCCTGTGACTTTTAAGCAGCTGCTTTATTCATTGTGTGTATTAATTTTTTTCTATGGAAGATCACATATAATACAGAAGGGACCATAGTTTCTTTCATTAATATATTGCAAACACCTGGAAAGCTATCTGCCAAAAATCAAGCTTCAAGAAATATACAGATGAATGAATGCCTACCAACTACACAAAAATACGAGTTTGCTTTAACTTTACAAAACCGGTCAAACATATATCTTTAAAAAGATTATGTTTGAAATTAATAAGGGACTAATTAGATTCCAGAACTTCTGTTACAGGAGCTCAGGGGAGTGCGACAGAAGAAAACTTTACTTGCCAGAAAGTATTAACTATTTTCCAATTAAACATCCTATACTGCTAATATTTAAATTGAATCTTGTAGGAAGTCAGAGTATTTCTCTTAATTCATATTTGAAACATATGTAATAGGTTACATGTTAGTGTAGAAATAGTTCAGTTCATGGAATTTAAAGACACAGTTCCCTCTGTCTCCAGAATGTTCACTGAGTGAGGGAAATTAATGTCACAGTTTCTACCTTAAGGATACTGGATACATCATGATTTCCACCTTAAGGATACTTGGTACATCATTACCAAGACCAAAGTCTCCATATCAGGATTGACTGATTAACTCTCCTAGTTGGTTTTCAGATTCCTTAGTCTCTTTTCTTAAAACAATAATGTCGTTGCTGCTTATTTCTATTGACCTCTCAAATCTTTTAACATGTACTCCTGAGCTGCTCTTATGACCTCTCTGAGTGGTTAAATTCACTAATGAAATTAATTTCTCAGTTGTCTCCAAGACCTTCTGTGTGACTTGACTTGTCTATGCCATGTGTTCCTAGCTTTGTCCCATCCCTTCAGACTCTGTGTTTCATAGTTCTGCAATGTCTCTTTCTCCTCCTGTGGTCACTATGACTCTTTTCTTTGCTTGTTTTTCTTTCTCAGTCCCTTTAGACCATGTTCCAAACCTGGTTTTTGTTTTGTTTTTCACTCATTGAATGTACTCTGTATGTATGTATGTATTGAGGCTATAGGCACTAGAGTACCATCTGTGGTCTTTCTACTGTGTGCTTCTGATAAATTTCTAACTCCCTTAGATCTATTTCCCCATACCTCAGAAGGTAACTATGCCTTCAAAGGAACCTCATGGTGTACAGGAAAAAGAGAGAGATAATAATGGGCCCACCAAGCATAGCCCCCCAAGGATGCTTCACCAGCGACACATCCTATAGTTAGGTCCTATGTCCCAAAGTTTCCAGGGCCCCCTAAAATAGTACCACCAGAGACAACTGCTTTAACACATGATTCCATTTTGAAGAATGCTTCATGCTCAAACTGTAATAATTAGCATGGGGATGACAAAAATGAATGGACATTTTCGGTCCAGAGCCTGAATAGAGCAGGACCAGTGCACGTGGAAATTCTGTCGGCATTTCTCTTCTGTCAACAATTTGTGTACCTGAAGTCAGGAGGCAGTGTGTTAGATATGAGCAGCCAGTGTTAGATTCTTGGCACAACTCACTAACGACAGCCAGGGGCAGCATTTTGAAGTCTTTGGCTGTCTAGTCAGCTGCATGGATGCTGACCTACCCCTGTTTGTAAGCTCACTGACCTGCAGTCATCGTCCCACATTTGTGTGCTTATCTACCTTCTTCATCAAACTATGGGGTCCCCAAGGCAGTCGCAAAGGGTCACTTACCTCCAAGTTTCTGAGGCCAGCAGACCTTAGGCCTTACATAACTTCAGAAGTGGTAGGAAAGGGTGACAAAAGATGGGTTTAACATTTAAATAGCACAGGTGACATGGACTCTCCAGATTGAAATCATCAGACTGACTATTGCTATCATTAGAGCTATTACTTTTAGTTCTGATCCAACTCACCAGTGTGTGAGATTTAACACTTGAAAAGATCTGAAAATTGGCCTACATCAACTTGTATGGAGAAGTATCTGGATACATTTTTCTAAATGAGGCATTATATGTTACATTGACTTTGTAAAATAGGTATCTTATATTTTCAAGGTAGTGTGGGCTGCTAATGAGTCAGGAGGAAATTGTGATTAGATGTTTAAAACTTACAGCAAAGAATAGATATTGGTTAGTATCATAGTGAAGAAAATAATTTTACAGTAACATATGAAATCATATAGAAATTTAGCATAATTCAATTCATAAGGTCATGAATATTTTTATTAGGAAAAAAGTGTTTATTTAGCATTCAGTGACCTGCCTGCTTCTCACTACGATATGATCAAATCCTCTTGAGAGATAACCAATTCTTTGTGATATCACTAGAAAATTCTATGCACATTACCATTGTAAAATCGTCAGAGTTAGTGTTCCCAGTCATAGAAACATCCTGGCTGTATGATACCCACTAGCCACATGTAGCTGTTTAGTATGTGAAAGGTAACTCATGCAACTGAATAATCAAATGAATTAGTTTAAGATCCAAGTTAAATACACATATGTGCCTGATATCTACTGAACTGGACAGTGCAGCAATGTAGTTGAAATTCCCTTTAATATTCCTAACTACTTATTTTACTTTTACATAAAATTTAAGTCATGGCCTTAATAATGCCTTTGCAAATGAATAAGAAAAAAATCAATTCCAACTGAACATAAAGGTTCTCACCACTCATAAGACATGTGCAAGGAGAAGTATCTCGATTTCCTAACTTCTAGATTACTTCTAGGATAATTTATGCTTCTAAGACAGCTCCAGCTACGGGAAGTTTGTGATGGCAAACACCAGCAACATATGAAAGGCAGACAAGAGAAACAGGATAATTGCAAGGGGATGGTTTATAATGACAGTCAATTTGAAGTCATGAGAAATTAGGAGGATGATGTCTTCCCTGGCTTGGTGGCAAGTGTTTGGCATCTGGGAGTCAATCATTAAGAGCTAGGCGACAGTGCAAGGGAAAGTTATTGCTATAGTGCTTAAAGGACTGAGGAAATAAGAACAGCGAGAGTGGAGTAAGACAGAAGCCTTCTTGTAGACACCAGGCACACGATGTGAACTACATTAGCAGTCCCACTGATGTGCTGCAGCAATAGACTGGCTTATGGTTCCCAACAGTTTCTTGTCTAGTTAAGTTTTGTGGGGGTTGAGAGATGGCTCAACAGTTAAGAGCATTGCTGTTCTTCCAGAGGAGCCCAATTCTGTTCCTAGTACCCATGTTGGGCAGCTCACTGCCAATTAAAGCTCTGACACTAGGGGAATCCCATGCCCTTTCTTGGCTTCTTTGGGTACCACTACACACATCATTCACTCCACTGACACATACAAATGAATAAAAGCAATAAAGTGAACCTTCAAAACTGAATAAATGGAATAAAAATAGGTTTTTCTCTGAAGGTGTGCCCTTGGGGGGACCTGAAGAGAATGAACTGGTCTCAGTTGTGTGGAGGGAGAGAGGGTAGGAGCAGAACCAAGGTTCTGGCTGAACATGATGTATCATGCACCCTTTCCTAAACTCTCAGTGTCTTTTATTACATGTCTGTGAACCTTTTTACTAGGTTTCTCCAAAATTTACTTATAAAAAATTAATAGAACTTTTAAATTAACTTCATTGCCTGAGTTCTTCAAATTTGAGGATCTTCTGTAATGATAATGTAGTTATGAATATAAGGAGATTGCATCTGTTCTCAGCCATGTAAGCCCCGTTTGTATCATTTTCCTAGTCACCATTTTTATGAACTACTGTTAATTAGAATGCCAGAATGTTCCTTTGATTTCGGCTTGTTTGACGGGAACTCATAGTATGCATTATTCCTTTGTTGTTTCTTTGTGTGTTGTACTCTTTTGGAGGCAAAAGTTCTCACTATGTGGTCCAGGTTGGACTCCATCTTGTGATCTTTCTGCTTCAGCCTCCTGGGGGCTAAGAATATAGCCATCACCTACCTCCATGCTGTACCTCTATTATGTCTCTTTTGGCAATGAAGCCAAAAGGAGTGATGTTTAATACATCCAACTGCTTTGTGTCTTGGTGATACATATTGCCATCTCGTCATTAGTGTGCTAATTCTAATAAGGAAATGTGTAACATCCTTTTATGCTGTAGAACATTTGTTTAATGATGCAAAAAATGTGTTGCATTCTTTTATGTTGCATTTCTTTAACTCTGTGAGAATGCATTACTTTGTCTGCCTAAAATATCTGATTGATGTGATGAAGAACTGAATGGCTAATAGCTAGGCAGGAGAGGGATAGGTGGGGCTACCAGGCAGAGAATAAATTGGAGGAGAAATCTAGGCTTGAAAAACAGTGAGGAGTTAGAAAAGGAGAGGAGGCTGATGAACCGCCCAGCCACCCAACCGGCCACAGAGTAAGAAGGAAAGAAAGACATATAGAATAAAGGTAAAAAGCTTAGAGGCAAAACACAGAAGAAGAGAAATGGGTTACTTTAAGTTAGAAAAGCTGGCTAGAAACAAGCCAAGCTAAGGCTAGGCATTTATAAGTAAGAATAAGTCTCCATGTATTTATTTGGTAGCTGGGTGGCGGGCCCCCAAATAGTTAAAAAAAAAAAAAACAACCCTACACTGAACTCTTTGTGAAGGTGATATCTACCAGATTCCAGTGAAGTAACTGTGTTTCCTAGTCTCATTACTCAATGATTTAATTTGTGAATAGATACTTTGAGGCTATCCAAATGTTTGCTCTCGTTTTATTTTTAGCTCATTAATGTTTTCATTAATCGATGATCCTAAATCATACATTTCATTTAGAGTTATCAGTGGTTGATGAGTGTTTTCAGATGGTGGCTTGTATCATGTGTTCTACATCTTTTAGTAAGCAGTATTTCAGAGGGAAACTGCCATCTTTCCTCCCCCTCCCTGTTTTTCCTGCTTCTAGAAGAGATTCAAGACAGTTATTTCATTTCAGGGCTGTTGTCCAGTCCATTTTGTATTTGTTGTCTACACTTGTTGTGTTTGCATTGTTCCAGACTGAAATTTTGAGAACTTTTTGGCAACACGCTCATCACAGTTTGCACACTTCTTTACTTTGTAGCTTTCTAAGATTTCAAAATTTGCATTTTAAAATGATTTTTTCAATTTGCATTATAAAATCCTGAACCCTTAGAAATCTATCTATCTATCTGTCTGTCTGCCTGTCTATCTATCTATAAAACTTGTATGTCTGTACCTAAAATATGATTTTTCCTTTCTTTCTTACATCTTTAGATTATTTAGACTAATATCACTTACTAATTAATTTGAATAATTGAATATAGATTTCTGCTGTGGGATAGACCCTCTATATGTTGTGAATATGTTTTATTACAATTGGCTGAAAAAGAAACTGCTTTGGCCTGTAGCAAAGCAGGACAGTGTCAGGTGGGAAATCCAAGCAGAGATCAGGAAGAAGGTCAGCATCAGGGACAGATGCCAACAGCAAGATGGACTAGATAACTGGTAATGCCATGAAGTCAGGTGGCAAAATATAGATTAATAGAAATGGATTAATTGAAATTGTAAGAGCTAGTAAGTAATAAGCCTGAGCAATAGGACAAATAGTTTGTAATTAATATTCAGCCTCTGAGTGATTATTTTAATAGTGGCTGCAGAACTAGGTTGGACAAAAAAGCCTCCTTTTGCAGATTTCTATTAGTATATTAAGCATATTTAATGTGCTTTGATATCTATCTGTTAACTCTCAAACTATTATAGCTCAAGATTACTTAAATGAAAGACCAATATAAACAGTACTAAAATAATGTTTCCCCAAAGGCCATGTCCAATAGGGCCATAAATTTATGTCAAATGTAGCGTACAAAGATCTTACAGCTTACCAACTAGACTGGCTAGGTATGTATCATGTTTTCAGTGGCTTTCTATATACAGTTTTTCAATGAGTTCTTGATGAGTTTATAACTCAGGAGTGTTAGAGCAAAACAAACTTGAAAGCCATGGGAGAAGGTCATCAATAACTGAGTCTTTTTAATTGCACCTATTGCTTATGTGAGCATTGGTGAGGCTGTGTTTCACTTGCTTTTGAAGAATCCACTTCCAGCCATTGTTTCTGACTTGAGCTGACTTGCAGTTGTACTTTTAAATACTAATAGCAACTTTACATAAATTATTCAAATTCTAAACTTTGAGCTGTTTTTTTGAGACAGGGTTTCTCTGTAGCTTTGGAGACTGTCCTAGAACTAGCTCTTGTAGACCAGGCTGGCCCTGAACTCACAGAGATCCGCCTGCCTCTGCCTCCTTAGTGCTGGGATTAAAGGCATGCGCCACCACTGCCTGGCCAAGCCTTTCATTTACCACATGAAATGATAACATGGGATTGTTTCGGATGCAAGCCACACCCTCCTTGTGTGTGTGTATGTACGTGATGTTTGTGTATGTGTATGTGTGCACACGCTATTAGCTTTTGTTTTGAACACTAAGGATTATGTTAACATCATGTATTATCTGTTAGTACTATTATTTTATAGGAGAAGATGGTATTTTAACAGCCAAATATAAGGAAATCATACTAAGAACCCTGTATGCTTTTTAAAATCGAATGCTCTTAGCTTTGTCCTAAACTTATTCTATTGATACTCATTTTTTTCATGTCACCATGGTCCACTTAACAGATGACACAAATGAAATATTTTTCAAAGCCATCACTGCCTTAGCAAATGAGTAATATATAGCAGCAATTGGAATGCTGCTATTAAACCAGTAACCCTTCAGAGAGCATCTGGATGACTCATTTTTCAGTGTGAATATCTTCTACATTTCCTGGGGATATACTTCCTTATTCAACTGCATATAGTATATTTGTGTGTGCATGCATATATATGTGTGTGTGTGTGTGTATGTGTGTGTGTGTATGGGAAGTTAGTGCATTTCTTTGACTTTAGTCCTAAACAAAAGAAAAGACAGATCTAGGATTTAAGGGTATTATGTTATCTTGCCGTGTATTTCCAGAACATAGTGTTTTATCTATCCTACAACTCTCCTCTGTACCTCTATTTACTGTATTCACGTAAGTGCTCCACACTATCTGGAAGTAACTATTTTCCAAGTCCTGGTGTGTTTCATCTTGTTTTCACATAATTTTGCATCTGGTTTTGATTTTTCTGTTCAGTCTTCAGTTGGATGATTCTTTTGGGTGGTCTCAGTTTTGAACTTGAATTTTTATAAGCTATGCCCTAATCCCATCCCGCTCTAAGCTTTAACACCCATGGGTGTGTTCTCACCTCCTTTTCATGCTCAACCTCAGCTCTCTACCTGTTACAACCAAAGAACTTGCAGTTCTTTAAAACTGTGCTTTCCATCTGGTTGTCTCTGCCAGTGGCTGCATATCACTGCTGTCTGGTCAGCCAGCCAACAACATGCCCACAACTGACCTAGGTTATAGGCATTAGTACAAATGGACAACAGTATGCCATATTGAGAGAGAGAGGGAGAGAGAGAGAATGAAGTTTTTGAGGATGTATTTCGTAAAGTCCGTTGGAAGAAAAAAGAATGGAAAATTCATGGTTTATGTAACTGGAAAATACCAGAATCACAAGAAATGCAGGTGCAGTGGAACCTGTGTTCAAATGACGTCAGAACTTGGTTGCTCTTGCTCACAAGCTGTGTCGCATCAGCTGAATTAGTTCACTGTGAGTTGAGCGTGCATTTTCCCAAACTAAGTAAAAAGCGTGCTTTGTTGTTAATTCTGCACTTGACATGAGGATGGAAGACATGGAAGACATAGGGAGGTGATGAGCTGAGTGGATAGTTTGACTCGTTTTCTTTACTTTTGAACTAAAACAATGTCTTATATAAATGCATGAGTTTGAATTTGAAATCACATCAGTTTCCAAAGATGTCAGTTCCGAATCCCAGTAAGAATGTGACAGAAGCTCGTTGCATGAACAGTTGGCATCTAGAAACAGGAAAAATTGTCAATGGCCTGATGGGAGTAACCCCTTGACTATATCTATAACACATAAATTCAAGTTGGATGTTGGCAATTTCCCCTGCCTAGAAGCCTCTTATTGAATATTTTTTTATTTTTATGGCAATATTTATTTTAGGAAAAATTCAATTTGATATTCTATGTTTTCGTTGGGCCACATTCACAAAACAGAACTGGTGTGGAGGAATGTCACATAGTTCTATGACTTTAGGTAAAGCAGTGAACGAAAAGGAATTTTGTTCTTTGTGAGCTAAAAATAAATAACTTTAAGGAAAATCATTAAAATTCAGTTTTTAAAAGTGTATGTTGAAATATGGTCAGTCTAACCCTTTTTACATCTTCAGCGACTGTAGTGGTCTTGCCAGTTACTAATTCTATACACTATTTATTTATTTATTTATTTGAGAAAGGGTTTCTTTGTAGCTTTGGAGCCTGTCCTGGAACTAGCTCTTGTAGACCAGGATAGCCCTGCACTCACAGACATCTCTGCCTGCCTCTGCCTCCCAAGTACTGGGATTAAAGGCGTGTGCCACCACCGCCTGGCTCTATACACTCATTTTATAGCAAATGTTTGTGAAGTTCAAAGCTAGATGCTACTTGGCATACAATATGTAAAATATAAACTTTGCCCTCTGGACCTTTACAAATTAATTGTGTTTTCAATGCTGTCAAAGAAGTGACCAGGAAGAAAATCAGAAGATGTTCAGAAGCGATCTTTGATAAATTTTAGGGTTTCTTCATATGAGCTAATTTAATGTTCATGAACATGAAAAACTAGTATAAAATCAACAGACTGAGTGTTCCATTTAGAGTTTCCAGACCATGTGAAAGAAGCCATCTCACCACTTTAATGCCAGAGAAAATTGCCCAGGCCATGAGACTCTACAGGAAGCTTAGGAAGCTAAAGCGTGAGATAGAATAAGATTTCAGGAAGACGAACAATTAGCCTTCCGACTCACAATTGATTTCAATTCAGAGTATGCCTTCAGTCTCCAAAGTGAGAAAGCTAATGATTAAATCATGTTCTTCCATTTTAAGACTTTTGGGATCTTCATTCAATTTTGAAATTTCCATAATGAGCAAGGTGTGTCAGTCAGAAGTTGACTTGATTCCTAAAATTTTCATGTTCATATAACTACTAAAGTCTTCAGTATTCCGGGTGTTTCCTGTGGTTACCCCATCTGGTTATACCTTCTTCATACACAGCCACAGATTTAAAGAGCAGACCTGTGTGTGTGTGTGTGTGTGTGTGTGTGTGTGTGTGTGTGTGTGTGTGTGTGTGTATCTGTTATTATTTTGGGGATATGAGAAAGTTTTAGATTCTTGTTTAGTAAAATCTCTTTATTGGTGATTTATTTATTCTCCATTTTGACTTTGGCATTATTTCTGTTTTCCTTTACATTAAGTTTTATGTTATGAGATTGTCTTTTTTTATTTCAGTATAATTAAAATTGAGTTGAAATTGTCTTTTAATCTGACATAAGTTTAGCAATTCGTGTGCTTTTCTGGTATTGCCCAATTTCTGTGAACACCATGCAGCTAATAGAGCAGAACTCTTAACTACCACAGTGGGTTCTTCTACACCTGAACCTAGACTCGCAGCGGTGGATGCCCTGATCCCGTGTCCCCATTTGTCCGGTGGATCTCTGGGACAGGAACACTGTTGCGTGGCAGTTTGCTATTGTGCTCAAAGAATACTAGCTTGTTGAGTATTCAATCCAACACTGGGTCCAAATGCTGAAGCTGCTCCTAGGGGCGGAAACAGCCCTGTGTTTCCCTTCAAACTCTTCTCTCTCAGCCACACCACACACATCTTAGCCAAGCTACTGGCTTCTTCCCACTTGGCAATACCAGAAAAGCAAATCTTCCCCTGGTCTGATAGAATGATGAGAGCAAAACCCAAACCACGATACTTTGAAAATATTAAAATGCTTTCAAATGATTAATAAAACCATTTCCCCCTTTTTTTTTACATCTTCATCTCTTTGTCTTTTTCACCCATTTTTCTCAAGTGTGGAAAATCCCATGAGGCCCACTGCAAAATAGGTGGGCAAATTTTGTTTGCAGGATTTTCAAAATTATTTTTAAACACTTTTATGTGTATAGGTATGTGTATGCTGTGTGTGTGTGTTTGTGTGTCTGTGTGTGTGTTTGTGTTACCAGGAGACCAGAAGAAGGTGCCGGGTCTGAAGCTGAGTAACATTAGTTGGGAGTTATCAAATGTGGATCCTGAGAAGCAAATTTGAGTCCTATGGAAGAGCAGCAAGTGTTCTTAACTGCCATTCTATCTCCAACCCACCCTTGTTCCCGGCATTTTATTAAAACTTAGGAAACATGAGATTTAATTCATATTGAGGAAGGCATTGGCCTAGTCTTCCAGGTTCAAGTGGGAAAAAAAGAGGCAAGGCTTACAATAAAAATGGATTTGTTCCACATGAGTAGAGCAAGATAATGGTAGATTCTGCTTTGCAATCTAGTTCCTTCAATTCCCAGGTCAGCTTTCCAATAATCTCTAGATTTTATCACATTTACAACATGTTTCTGTGGCGGATTCTATTTAGGACACCAACCACAGTGCCTTCTCTACATCAGGAGCGTCTGTGTTTCTGCGAATCTTCTAGTGCCTGCTCACAAAGCAGTAACACGCTTCCTTTGACTTTTATCCAATCCATCCTAGATTAAAATAAATTGTTCAATCATCAGAAGCAGAGTCCTGCCAATCACTACCCATGGTCTTCAAAAGTCAGGGATGAGAATCGGAACACAGCTATTATGTTTGTCACCATGGTGGCAGCTAATAACACACCTCTGAGTTTTAGAGTCATTGCAGCCGTGTGCACTGAAGCTTCGCACGGCAATCAGCTAGTAAGAATCTACCATAGGCACAACAAGTTTTTATCAAGGTCAGTGAAGATTCCGTCTTTAACTTCATAGTTGTTTGTCATGGTAGATGCATGGGTACTGACAACAGTAAACATGTTTACTTTAGCAGCAGCGGGCACTGCCAAGGATGTTGCAAAGAAAACCAAATAAATAGCTAGCATGGGAATATCTGAAAATGACCTCCTGCAAACATCTTTTCAATAATTCAGTTTTTAAAAAGTATGTGTATGCATGTTTGTGTTGGGTACATGGCCATGAGTGTGAGCACCAGCAGAGTCCAGGGGCACCAGCTCCTTTGGAACTGAAGCTACAGGGCAGTCACTAGCCCCCTGAGATGGGTGTTGCGAACCGAACTTGGGTCTTCTGCAGGAACAGTATGTGTGATTAACTTCTGAGCTATCTTTTAGCCACTTCAGTTTTGTTTTAATGGGAGCTACATTAGTGCTTTATTTAAGCACTTTTCAAAACCATCGGAAAAATTGGTTCTTCTTTGTCTTTTCATTGCCCCCCCCCCAAATGTTTTTTAAGGCAGCAATTCTTACAGATGTTTTAAGTTTCCAGCAAAATTGAACAGATGTAGAGGTGTCTTCAGGCCACCTCAGGCCCTCACTCACACATGGCTTCTCAATTATTAATAGACCTCCATCTGATGGGAACATGTGTTTAAAATAATTTCTTTCTTTCTTTCTTTCTTTCTTTCTTTCTTTCTTTCTTTCTTTCTTTCTTTCTTTCTTTCTTTCTTTCTTTCTTAGCATTTTCTTTCTTTCAGGGGTAACTTTCTCCCCCATAGCTAAGCATTACAGTTCCAACCTGACCGTAGTCTACACAGCATGAACCTTTTCTGTGTATCCATCGCAAATCAAATAATACATTAACAAAGCGAGTACGATGCCGAGTGGAGCCCAGCTCAGGTATTCAAGGAAAGACTGTTGCAGAATAAATGCCAGGAAAGAGAAATGGTGTTTGCTGATTTCTTTACCTAAATTCATTAAGTAATATGTGCTAAACATTTCCTGTTTTATGAAGTTCAAAGATGACTAGAACACAGACCCCAGCCTCCTATCATAAAGAGAGAAACACAGAGAAATCAACACCATGTGGTAGAATCATGTGTAAGTATAGGCATAAGGAAGCAATATTGTGGATCTCAGAGGACAAAAGCCTAGGGTGGGGGACTTTCTGAATGGGCTGGTGCCCGTGTGGTAGAACATGGCAATGGAACAGTTGAAGTGAGACCCGATGTGGTGGACTAGGCAGTGTCTGATAGCCACTGTAGTAGATGTTGTGCGCTAGCCATACAGTGAGTATACAAAGCAGAGGCAACTTTGAAAAGTGAAGCAAGGTTAGATTTCCAGGGACTTTAATGTCAGGCCAGATTGACATTCAGCTTTTGGTCCAAAAAGCCTCATAAAATGTTTTTGAACAATGAATATTATAACTGTGCTTGTGTTTTGATATGCCATCTGCCAGTAAATTAGAGTCTGAATTTATAGGTTACAAGGCAATGAGCTGAATCTTAAGGCTGATATATTAAGGCAGTTCTGGGCACATCTAGAGGGCCAGGAGCTGTGAATAAATGGTTAAGAAATCATGATGACATGGCAAGAGTTTGTGATGAATTGGCAATGAAAGAGGAAAATAAGGAAAGGAAAGTCATTTCATGTTAAAGGAAAGAAAATCTTATGGAGCAACAGATTTATAGAACAACGTGATGAGTTCAATTTAGGAACTGTAATTTCCAGGAAGGCCAGAAGAAATCCATTTTGTTAATAATACAAGCTTAATGAACAGCACAGTTCATGGTGTATTGCAGGGTCTTAAATATATATGTATGCATATATGCATACAAACAGATATGCCATACATGTGTATACATTTATATTTATATATATACATGTGTATATTTTACATACATATTAATGCTGATAATAAAATGATATTGCAGTGTATTTGCAATATATTTAAGATATTTAAATATTACATGTGCATATATGTACATATACATGTTAGGCTTGGAAAGAAGCACACTATTTGATATGTGAACATAAAGCTTAGAGAAAAGTTGGACTAGCTTTGGATTGGGAGGTGTTAGAGCATGTCTGGTAAATGACAACACTAGAAGGAATGAGTCGAGTAAAGAGCATGAGCAAATTAACTTCAGTGGGCTACCTAGAGTTAAAGAACTTTTGGATATTACAACATTTAAGTGTAAGGAGAAACAAATGGGGGAGTTCCCTGTTCTTAAACAAAGGAAGTAGCAATTGCTGATGATATGATAGTTTACATAAGTGACAAAATTCCACCAAGAAACTTTTACAACTCATAACCACTTTCAGTAATGTAGCAGTATACAACATTAACTCAAAAATATCAGTAAGCTTCCTGTATACAAATGATAAAAAGACTAAGAAAGAAATCAGAGAAGCACCATCCATCACAATAGCTGCAAATAGCATAAAATATCTTGGAGTAACTCTAACCAAACAAGTGGAAGACTTATATGACAAGAACTTTAAATCTTTGAAGAAAGAAATCGAACAAGACACGAGAAAGTAGAAAGATCTTCCATGCTCTAGAGTAGGGAGGATTAATATAGTCAAAATGGCAATATTACCAAAAACAATCTACAAATTCAGTACAATGCCCAGCAAAATTCTTCACAGACCTTGAGAAACTAGTACTCAACTTCATATGGAAAAGCAAAAAACCCAGGACAGCCAAAACAATCCTGTACAATGAAAGAACTTCTGGAGGTATCACAATCCCTGACTTCAAACTCTACTACAGAACTACAGTACTGAAAACAGCCTGGTTTTGGCATAAGAACAGACAGAAGGACCAATGTAACCCATTCAAAGACACGGATATTAATTCACACACCTTCAAACACCTGACTTTTGACAAAGAAGCAAAAAATATCAAAATGGAAAAGCATATTTAACAAATGGTGCTGGCATAACTGGATATCAACATGTAGAAGAATGAAAATAGATCCATAGCTATCACCATGCACAAAACTCAAGTCCAGATGATCAAAGACCTCAACATAAAGCCAGCCACACTGAACCTTATAGAAGAGAAAGTGGGAAGTACACTAGAACACATTGGCACTGGAGACCACTTCCTAAATGTAACCCCAGTAGTACAGCTACTGAGAGAAACAATTAATAAATGGGACCTCCTGAAACCGAAAAGCTTCATCAACAAGACAGAAAGACAGCCTACAGAATGATAAAAGATCTTCACTAACCCCATATCAGACAGAGGTCTGATCTCCAAAACATACAAAGAACTCAGAAAGTTGGTCATCAAAAGAACAAATAATCCAATAAAAAATAGTGGAGTACGGACCTAAACAGAGAACTCTCCACAGAGGAATCTAAAATGACTGAAAGACACTTAAGTAAATGTTCAACATCCTTAGTCATCAGAGAAATGCAAATCAAAACTACTCTGAGTTTCCATCTTACACCTGTAAGAATGGCCAAGATCAAAAACACTGATGACAGCTTATGCTGGAGAGGATGTAGGGTAAAGGGAACACTCCTGCATTGTTAGTGGGAATGCAAGCTGGTACAGCCCCTTTGGATGTCAGTGTGGTGATTTCTCAGAAAATTAGGAAACAACCTTCCTCAAGACCCAGTAATACCACTTTTGGGTATATATCCAAAGGATGCTCAATCCTGCCACAAGGACATGTGCTCAGCTATGTTCGTAGCAGCATTGTTTGTCATAACCAGAACCTGGAAACATCCTAAATGCCTTTCGACTGAAGAATGGATAAGGAAAATGTGATACATTTACATAATGGAGTACTACACAGCCGAAAAAAATAACGACATCTTGAATTTTGCAGGCAAATGGATAGAGCTAGAAAACATTATTTTGAGTCAGGTAACCCAGACCCAGAAAGACAATTATCCCATGTACTCACTCATAAGTGGTTTTTAAACATAAAGCAAAGAAAACAAGCCCACAAATCACAGTCCCAGAGAACATAGACAACAATGAGGACACTAAGAGAGACATACATAGATCTAATCTACATGGGTAGTAGAAAAAGATAAGATCTCCTGAGTAAATTGGGAGCATGGGGACCTTGGGGGGAGTGTTGAAGGGGAGGGGAGCAGAGAAAAATGTAGAGCTCAATAAAAATCAATAAAATAACATAAAAAACATAAAGGAAGTAGCAGATATAAAGCAGTGTTTAATAATATCAAACAAGACTGTAACTACTTTAAAATATAGTTTGAATTTGATAATCGGGGAAAGAATCAGTAAATTGGAACTAAACAGAAATACAGGCTCAACAGTCAGTACTAGACAGTTAAAAGCAGGTTCAAAACATTGTCATCAACAAAAATTTGTGTTATTCTTTTACAAAACAATGGAAATGGGAAGGAGAACTGTGGTCGGTATATGAATAAAATAACTTTTAAAAAATGAAAATGAATATGAGGTGTTCATAGGTTTGTGGATTAATATCCGTGTCTTCAATTCGATTCCATTGGTCAACATCTCTGTTTTTATGCCAATACCAAGCTGTTTTCATTACTGTAGCTCTGTAATAGAGTTTGAAGTCAGGGATGGTAATGCCTCCTGAAGTTCCTTTATTGTATAGGATTGTTTTGGCTATCCCAAGCTTTTTGTTTTTCCATATAAACTTAGTTATGGTTCTCTCAAGGTCTGTGAAGAATTTTGTTGGGATTTTGATGGGGATTGCATTGAACCTGTAGATTGCCTTTGGTAGAATTACCATTTTTACTATATTAATCCTACCAATCCAGGAACATGGGAGATCCTTCCATTTTCTGGTATCCTCTTCAATTTCTTTCTTCAAGGTCTTAAAGTTCTTGTCAAATAGATCGTTTACTTCCTTGGTTAGTGTTACCCCAAGATACTTTATGCTATTTGTGGCTATTGTGAAAGGTGATGTTTCTCTGATTTCCCTGTTTCTTTATCCTTTGTGTATAGGAGGGCTACTGATTTTTTTGAGTTGATCTTGTAACCTGCCACATCACTGAAGGTATTTATCAGCTGTAGAAGTTCTTTGGTAGAGTTTTTGGGGTCACTTATGTACACTATCATATCATCTGCAAATAATGAAAGTTTGACTTCTTCCTTTCCAATTCGAATCCCCATGATCTCCTTTGGAAGATTGAAAGCATCTTTAACCAATGGTGCTGGCATAACTGGATGTCAACCTGTAGGAGAATGAAAATAGATCCTTATCTATCTCCATGCACAAAACTCAAGTCCAAATGGATTAAAGACCTCGATATTAATCCGACCACACTTAACCTGATAGAAGAGAAAGTGGGAAGTAGCTTGCAATACATGGGCACAGGAGAACACTTCCTGTGTAAAACCCCAGTGGTACAGACAATAAGAGCAACAATGAATAAATGGGACCTCCTGTAACTGAGAAGCTTCTGTAAAGCAAAGGACACTGTCATTAAGACAAAAAGGCATCCTACTGAATGGGAGAAGATCTTCACTAACCTCACATCGGACAAAGTTCTGATCTCCAAAATATACAAAGAACTCAAGAAACTAGACATTAAATTGCTAAATTACCCAATTAAAAATGGGGTAATGATCTGAACAGATAATTCTCAACAGAAGAAGTTTAAATGGCCAAAAGATACATAAGGTCATGTTCAACTTCCTTAGCGATCAGGGAAATGCAAATCAAAACAACTTTGAGATACCATCTTATACCTGTCAGAATGGCTAAAATCAAAAACACCAATGATGGCCTATGCTGGAGAGGGTGTGGAGTAAGGGGAACACTCATCCATTGCTGGTGGGAATGCAAACTTGTGCAAATACTTTGGAAATCAGTGTGGCGGTTTGTCAGGAAATTGGGAATCAACCTACCTCAGGATTCAGCAATACCACTCTTGGGAATATACCCAAGAGAAGTCCAATCATACTACAAAAGCATTTGTGCAACTATGTTCATAGCAGCATTATTTGTAATAGCCAGAACCTGGAAACAACCGAGGTGCCCCTCAAAGGAAGAATGGATCAAGAAAGTGTGGAATATATATACATTAGAATACTATTCAGCGGTAAAAAACAATGACTTCCTTAAATTTGCATGCAAATGGATGGAAATAGAAAACACTATCCTTAGTGAGATATCCCAAACCCAAAAAGATGATTATGGTATGTACTCACTCATTAGTGGACCCTAGCCATAAACAAAGAACATTAAGCTTATAGCTCACAAGCCTAGAGAAGCAAAATATTAAGGTGAACCCAAAGAAAAACATATATAGATCCTCCTGGAAATTGGAAGCAAACAAGATTGCCAGGCAAAAGGGGAAGGCATGGGAATGGGGATAGGGGTGTAGGTAGGGATGGGGGGGGTGAAACGGAGAGAGTGAGAGAGAAGGGAGAAGGGGTGGACTGGGGAGAACTTGGGGGAGTGAGAGGGTGAAGATGGAGGAAGGGTGGATATTGGAGAAAGGAATAAGATATCTACGTTAAGGGAGTCATTTTAGGATTGGCAAGAGTCTTAGCTCTAGAGGGGATCACAGGTGTCCACAGGGATGTCCCCAGTTAGGTACTTGGGCAGCAGAGGAGAAGGTGCCTGATCTAGCCTTGTCCCATAGTCACATTGATGAATATCTTGATCATCACCATAGAAATTTCACCCGATGGATGGAAATAGAGACAGAGACCCACATTCACATCAGAGCAATGGACTGAGCTCCCAAGGCCCAGTCCAAGAGCAGAAGGTGGAAGAAGATGGGGAAGGAAATCTGGACCGGGAGAGGTTTGTCCACCAACCGAAACAGTGTGCCTGATCTAATGGGAGCTCACCAAATCCAGCTGGACCAGGACTGAATGAGCATATGATCAAACCAGAATCTCTGAATGTGGCTGTCAATGGGGGCTGATTGAGAAGCCAATGATAATGGCACTGGGACCTATCTCTTCTGAATGTATTAGCTTTTTGGGAATCTAGTCTATATGGATGCACACCTTCCTAGGCCGGGATGGAGGTGGGAGGGCCTTGGATAAGATAAGATATCTTATCCTGCCCCCTCTTAAGGAAGCAGTGGGAGGGAAGACGGTTAGTGGGGGAGCAGGAGGGGACTGGGGGAAGGGGAGGAAGTGTAATTTTTTTTGAATGAAAAATAAAAGAATATATATAAAAAAATGAAAATGAACTGGGTGGGTTGCAGTTTAGGATAACGGTGTAAATGTGACAAAAATATCGCATTTACAAATACATAGGAGGGAAGCAAGGAAGGACAGAAGAAAGCACCGAGCCACAGCGGAGCCCTGAAACTGCAGCAGTTTGTACTGGAATGTCAGAGGGCAGGACTTTCAGAAACCAGGATACAGGTGAAATCATTGTATGTGGAGGGCAGCCTGGAGAAAGAAAAGAGGAGGCAAGTTTCCCAGAGGAGTAGGAGCCTGACTAGAGAATTTGGACAGAAGTGTGAGATCGTATTACTAGACAGTTTCTGAAAGAGTTACAATGAGAACAAATGCAGCCAGGTAGGTAGCTCTGCGGTGCCCTGTGGCTGAATGAATGCAGGCCCGCTAGGTAGCTCTGCAGTGCGCCTGCGACTGAAGGGGAGCCATTTGCAGTGAAGCCTCGGCGCGTATTTCCCTCCAAATAACTCAGCTACTCCAGGCTTCAGAGCCAAGACACTGAACAGTAATTTTAGCCAACGTGACACGTAATGACTTAACTCGAGTAAGTACCTTTCAACATAAAAAGAAAAGAAATTTAAGATGTGCTGAGAGAAGAGTTTAATATTCATAGGGTTTAGGTTAAAACGGAGCAGATGCTTTGAAATCTGAGATCAAAAGATTACAAATTATAATGTTAAAAATGAGCGGTGCCATGATTATGAAATAACGGCTGGAGAAAGCTGTTAGGTTTAGTCAGCATGAAGCGGAGCTAACAGATTTAAGGCAAGACTGTGGCCAGGAAAACAAGGGAAGAAGGTATGGGCATGGGAGCAGATGGTCTGAGGTGGTCATCAAGCAGCCCGTGGACTCACAGACCTGGATAACATTATCCATTGGAATTTGAAGGCTCCTAAATGATAAATGTCATAGTAGGTCTTCTAGGGAGAAAGTGCTAGATCCAGAGATATATAAATATGGGGCTGGAACATAACAGTGCTCACAGAGTGCTTGCTTAGCCTGCGTGAGGCCATGGGCTCAACCGCCAGAACATCAGCTCAGGAGGTAAAGCAGGAGGCACAGCAGTTCAAAGTCATCTTTGATTGGACAGTTTGAGGTTAGCCTTGTCTGCATGAAACCTTTTCCCAATACAAAATATTACTATTAGTATACATCTTTAGATTCCACTGCCAGAAAAAAAATATATTCTATAAAGCAATAATGAATGATTTATATTTACCTATAACTCAATAACACATAGAACATTAGAACTTGATAAAAAACAATGTCTCTATATATCTGAAATCAAGAATACCACATTTATAATTGGACTTTAAGCATCATTTGTTGCATTTTATTAGTAAAAGATAAATGGTCTGGGACTTTATACTTCATCGGTATTCAAGAAAAAAATTTGTCAAAATCTTGGGGTGAGAAATAAATAGGATGAGTGAATACCATGAGGAAGATTGTTCATGCGTTAATACGTCAGGCCAGCTCTGGAGAGCTAGCCATGGATGGAAATAGAAAGTGTACCATACTTCACCAAATAAATTTCAAAATTGGAGAGTCATATATGTTGACAGGAGAGGAAAGAATAGCTATTACATTATTTTTTATGATTGAATCACACACACATATACACATTCATATATATCATAGTGTTGGTTGATATTGTTATATTCGGTTTTTCCTCTTTTTCTAGCCAGCTTTGGATAATGTTTTTCTCTTACACCCTGCCTGTTTCTTATAGGACCTTATGTAATCTGTAACCCTTTCCCCCTTAAGGCCCACTGAGATTTTTATTTTCGACTGCCTTTGTTCTATCTGTCTGTCTGTCTTTCTCTCTGCTTCCCAGAATGCCCTTTCCTGTGTCAAGCTTTTGTGCTAAATGCTTTCTATGCTTATTATCATCACCTCTTCAAAGCCCCACGTGCTGGCTCTCCTTGCTCTTTAGATCTCAGTTCTTAGGTTGCTTCCTTAGAAAATAGCATGTGGTTGGGCATGGTGATATAATCCTGTAATCTCTACTGCACTCAGAGGCAGAGACAGAAGGATCAGGAGTTCAAGGAGAACCTCAGCTGAGTTACATGAGATCCAGTCTCAGAAACAAAAACACAACAACAAAACAGAACAAACAAAACAAAACCACCAGTGAACGGCAGATAATGGTGGCTCCTTCACACCATGTTGATTCTTAAACAATGAATTTGTCATGAATTCTGTCTTGGAGTTAAGTAGGGACTTGAACAGATCCTGGTAAGCAAAAGGACAGTGATGATACAAGGTATGGGTGACCTTTCAGCTCTTATTTAACAGGATGGCTGCATTTTTCTAAAACTCGTGTGGCACTGGGGGCATGAACACTTCTTTCTTCAGGCAGCTTGACGTTGTTTTCAGAAAAGCCGATGGACGTAAAAGGGTTGTTGATGACACGGCGTAGAACTCGTTTGGCCTCAAAAGAAATGACAGCAACTGAGGAGAACGTGTCACAAGTTCAAGATGGATTTGACAAAGGAGCTGCTCTGGAGAAATATAACTTGTGGAGTATTGACCTTGTAGTAGGAAAAAGAAAAACATTTGAGGGGCAGTAGAAAAGAATGAAGTATTAGGATCTGGCACTTGTGTAAGTGTGGTTATATCTGCAGAGAAGAGTGAAGATGTTAAAAATAAGACCAGAAATTTCAATATAGTTGCTTAAATGTCCTCAAAAACATAATATGTATACTTGAAATGAAAATATGTCATAATAGCTAGAGGACAAAATTTTATAGTGGGCCTGGACCCGTTCAACAGATGCCAAATCTTCACAGTGCACGTCATCAGAAAACACTTCCTCACTGTTGCCTAATGCCACTGTGTATCCACTGCCAGCTTTGTGAGAGACCTCACTAGACCACGCAGGTCAAACTTCTTACTGTTCAAAAGTTCCAAGGAGAAGGCAGGAGTAGAGTAACCGGGAGGAACTCAGACCAAACAGGACAAGAAAGAATGAACAAAGTTTAGTTTTGCCTATAGACATGATAACAGATAGCATTGTGTCAAAAGAGCAGATTCTGTCAGGCGTGGAGATTTCAAATCAAACTGAGAAAAAGACTTCATCTTTGAGAGTGTTGACATCTTTGAGGCAATTTTATGCAGCCCATGTGATGAAAGGTTTGAAGGATTAAGGACGTTGTGAGGTGTCAGGTGTGATTAGCTCCACAAGGTAGGGAAGCTGTATTTTAGAAAAACAGATGGACAGCAAGTGGAGGAATAAGGATTAAAGCTGCATTTAGCAATTCTGAAAGATAAGGTTAAACTAATGTTTGCATTGCAGGGGCTGTAGAGTTTGTGAATACCGATAATCAAGCGTTGGTGGTGTTATAGCATTTTCACTACAGGAAGTGAAATGAGGCTTGCAGACATTCATGTAAATTAACCCAAAACATAGGTTTACCTCAGTTACCCTGTTTTCAGCCATCTGCTTCAGGCTCCTGTAATTCCTATCAGGTCCAGCCACTCTCTACATATCTTAATATTCACAGATAGCTTGGCAGTCCCAGGACTTTTGGGTTGCATCTTCACATTCTGTCGCTGAGCTGTGCTCTGGGCAACCTGAAATTTCAAGATTCTTGAGCAATACAGTATGTGCAAGTTGCATGTCAAATGCACTAGGCAGGGTGGAAAGGGGTAGCGAAAGGATTAGGGGAGGGCAGGGCAAATTGCTTAGCTGGTCCTTTCGATTATTGATGAGAAGGCAGAATAATCCAGAAAGGGACTGTCTACCTCCCACAGCAATGTATTTGCTGATTAACTCGAGGAAGCTGATAGTGAAGTGTGCTGAAATTCAATGGATTGCACCAGAAAAATCTGTGAGCGGATTATCTTATTAGCAGAACGGGAGCGTGTAAGAAAGACTGATGGCACAATAAGTAGGCATACAAGACACAGCCTCCAACGCTGTGGCCCTAATGAAAGTATGAAAATAAAACACATGTGCAGCCATGGCTAAAGATGTAATATTGTTGTTAAGGCAAGTGCTTGACAAAAAGTAGGAAAAAATAAAACAGTGAAATGTAAGATGGGGAAAACTCGAAACTGACAGCATGTATTTTTGCAAAAACGAATTTGTTGACCTATATTTGGAAACAAATTAAGAACTGTAAAGATCACGGATAGATTCCTGGCTATTGCTGTAGAGTAGGTCACCAGGGCCTTAACAAAAGCTGTGAGGAACTGTTTTGATAGGCTGGCAAAAGCGGCAGCAAGGCACGTACTCTGATCTTGGCAGGATTTTAATTGCTTTGCTCTTGATTGGCATGCAACCATGTTCAAATGAAAGGAGAGAACATATTCCGGAGCTATTTCAAGGATTGCTTTCTGATACACTTCATTGAACAGCTTAGGTGGTTAGAGGCTATTTTGGACGATAGCCTAGAAAAAGCTCTGGGTAAGATAAATAAGGCTGAAATAGAAGAAACTTGCTATCTTACACCATAATCACAATAACCTTCATTTAAAAACACTCCAGAGATGTCAAGAAAGAAATAAGTACATTCCAGGGGTAAAAAGAATACAAAATCCTAATTGACAAAACCCAGGAAATGCTTGGTTAAATTTTGATTGTCCTCCTGACACAAATGAATAGCAACAGTAGTAATGTATTCTCCTTTGTTCTGGGGTGTGAGGTACTTGTATGCTTGTGTGAGGGCAGGGTGCATGTAAACATCCACACAGAACATTCAAGAGATAAAGTGAAGAAAGGGTTTCTGTGGGTTGCTTTGTTCATGGACTCCCTTCCTAAGACATAAACTAAGATGTGGCATGTCAGGACGGGAGCAATAACCAGACCCTTGTGAGTTCTTGACAAGATGCCTGGTGTCCTGTTATTTTCCCCGAGGATTCATGGCCCGACCATACACGTCTGGGACAAAGGAATATTTAAGACCTTAGATAGAGCATTCATAAAACATCTGTGTTTTTTCTTTATGATTGTATCAGAACCTGAGAGTTCACTGAGACAACAAATCAATAAAACGTCTACCCCAAGTATCCTGAAGGACTTTTAAAAACTTGTACCCATGAGCACTGTGGTTCTCTATGAAATTTGTTACAAAGTTTGCCCCCTTTAAAATTCATATTCACCTACAGAATTACACTATTTTCTGAAGTACAAGCTTATGAATTCATTCATTCTTTTCATGTGTGTGCATGCTCAGATACACAGGTGCAGATGTGTGTATGGGTTTGCATGTATATGTGCACATACGTATGAGTAGGTGCCAAAGCACAACCTAGGAATTGTTCTTTCTCTAACACGACCCCAATGGTTTTGGAGACACTGACGTAGGTGCTATCATTGATGGCCATCCTGGGTTGTATAAGACTGCAAACTGAGCAAGCCATGAGGAGCCAGCCAGCACACAGCATTCCTCCACACTCTCCAGGTCTGTCCTCCCTTCAGTTCCCCCTTAGCTTCCTGGGATGGTGGACTGAAGCCTATAAGGGACATACTCCCTTTTCTCCATGTTGATTTTGGTCAGTATTTTAACACAGTCACAGCAGCTGAACTAGAACAGCTTGCCTTTCAAAACTGCTCATTTGTAAGAAACTGGACTTTAAAAGAGTTGGTAAATACTTCAGGTGTGAATGCTATTTATTAATCTGCTCAGACATTTTTCCAATGCAACCCTTTTCCCCCATATTTGTCTTTATAATCTAGAGTACTGAGTATTTGGGTGTGGATATTTGTAGACTGACTAGGAATAAATAAATGAATCTATTCTTCTCCTCCTCTTCCTCCTCCCCCTCTCTCCTTCTCTTTCTCCTCTTCTTCTTCTTCTTCTTCTTCTTCTTCCCTCTCTTCCTTCCCCTCCTCCTCCTCCCCCCTCCCCTTCTCCTCCTCCTCTTCCTCCTCCTCCTCTTCCTCCTCCTCCTCCTCCCCCTCCTCCTCTTCCTCCTCCTTCTTCTTCTACTTCTTCTTCTTCTTCTTCTTCTTCTTCTTCTTCTTCTTCTTCTTCTTCTTCTTCTTCTTCTTCTTCTTCTTCTTCTTCTTCTTCTTCTGTATTTCAATAGAACTATTGTCTCCAAATCTGAGAAAACTTCCTCTAAATGGGTGTTGACTCTAATCCCTTCCAGCCCACTTTGGCTTCTTCTCCATCAGTGAGTTCCTCTTGCCAGGATCTCTGGGCTCTTTGGCAGATAGGGCTGAGGCAGAGCCAGTTCTGCCTGTCTCTCCCTGGGGCTGAGCAGGATGGTGAGTGGTGACCACGCAGACCTCCCCTGGGCACGGGAGCAAAATGCACTGAGTTGGGAGTCCTGTCGAAGCAGGTCTTGTTTAATTGTATGAGGTAGGAACTTATATAGGGTTGTGATAGGGGTGGGAGTCTTGGGATGGGGTGAGCTGGAGTAAGGAATAAGGACCAATAATATTCTGCCATGTTACCAGTGGCTGGGCAGACGTTGGTTTAGGTTGGACTGTGCTGAGTCACTCATATGTGGAAGTCATGGCCAAAGACAGGTCTCCAAGCTCAAGTTAAGCTTAGGAAGTTCCACTGGGCCTCATGCCTGGTCCTTATGATGCCCAACACCTCTCCTTATTTTCACTTTTCTTTGGTATATTAGTTCCCCCCTCACAGTTTCATTCCTGTGGTTTCATTATCCTGCAGTTAGCTGAAGTTCAAAAATATTAAGTGGTACAGGAGGGTCTTCTGTTCATGTGTTGCTTTCACTGGTTAATGAATAAAGAAACTGCTTTGGCCTGATAGGGCAGAACTTAGGTAGGCAGAGAAGACAGAACTGAATGCTGGGAGGAAGAAGGGCAGAGTGAGAGAATCCATGGATTCTCTGTATGAGGTGGACACCGACTACTGTAAGGGGGGGCACTTGTTTGTCCCAGCCGCCCGGCTATCTTACACCCGAAATAACCACAGAGAAACTGTATTAATTTAAACACTGCTTGGCCATTAGCTCTAACTTCTTATTGGCTAACTCTTACATATTAGTTTAATCCATCTCCATTAATCTGTATATCACCATGTGGCTGTGGCTTACCGGCAAGATTCTAACTGGCATCCATCTCAGGCAGAGAATCCATGGCTTCTCTCACTCTGCCCTTCTTCCTCCCAGCATTTAGTTCTGTCTTCTCTACCTACCTAAATTCTGCCCTATCGGGCCCAAAGCAGTTTCTTTATTCATTAACCAGTGAAAGCAACACATGAACAGAAGAACCTCCTACACCAATTAAGGGGATATTTCCAGAGATAAACAACTTGCAAGGTTTCAATTGTATTTGTTCTGAATTATATTACATCATATGTGCTGCTCCTGCAGTCACATGGAGACAGTGAATCCTTTCCTCATCTAGTGTATCCACGCCGTATCCCCCACCTGCCTATGGTTCATGTAGTAGCTGTTTCAGGTGCCAGTGTGGCTTTTCCAGTAGACACAATGTCTATATCCAACAAATCCTCATTTAATAACACCCTCAAAACAAAGGAGTTGTAATGCTGGTGACTGGGATGTGGAAGGAGAGCCATAAATTGTTTCCTTTAAGAGAGAGGGTAAAAGTTTACAATGTAAAGAAGAGCAATCAATGACTGAATTGCTAAGAACAGTATGTGAGAAAAGAAAAGAATGTCATTTGAGGCTTGCTGTCACACCTCAAGCTGCAGAAGTCATAGCCACAGTGTGCAACAACTAGTAAAGATGTCTAAAATGCTCTGTTTG
Organism: Ondatra zibethicus; assembly: GCA_004026605.1. Taxonomy (NCBI): domain Eukaryota; kingdom Metazoa; phylum Chordata; class Mammalia; order Rodentia; family Cricetidae; genus Ondatra; species Ondatra zibethicus. Next base: position 263,942 of record PVIU01000135.1, read on the forward strand.
TGAATTCGTGTATAGGAACAAATGATGTGAGATTCCCCTCTGTATGCAGTAATTACCATTAGTAAATAAAGAAAACTGGCTTGGCCTGATAAGGTAGAACAGAGCTAGGTGGGAAAAACTAAATTGAATGCTGGGAGGAAGGAGGCAGAGTCAGAGAGAAACCATGTAGCCCCGCAAAGACAGATGCTGGGAACTTTACTCCATAAGCCACAGCCTCGTGGTGATACACAGATTACTAGAAATTGGTTAAATAAAGATATAAGTGTTAGCTAATAAGAAGCTAGAGCAAATGGGCCAAGCAGTGTTTTAATTAATATAGTTTCTGTGTGATTATTTCAGGTCTGAGCTGCCGGGTGGCTGGGAAACAAACAAGCAGCCTCCTACAACAAATTGGAGCACTAACATGGTCGACTAAATCCACATAAAACCTTAGAAAGCTTGGAAGGAAACTCTAGACACACAAACACACACACACACACACACACAAAGTTTAGCTGCTTTTCTTTTTTCAGCTGGCAGCTTGCTGCAGCCTCTTTAAGAGAAGTTTTCTTGATTCAGTGATAGCAGAAAATAACCATGCCGCCATGTTGAAATGCCAGACCTCTGGCTCTTTCAGGAGACTGAGCATTTAAATGAGGTTCTGTGAGCAGAGTGCTACAACTTGCTTAATAGCAACTTAGACCTGCTGTATGCCTAAAAATGGAGCAATTTACATGGCTCTCAGAGGCAGTGAACATGCCTCAGCCATGTTGAACTGGGCAGAGCAAGCAGGCAGGCTGTATTTGCTCTAGCAATGCTGTAGCTTAGGTTTTGAAGAAGCACTTAGCATTTTCAGAAGCAGTCTTGGTCAGAAAATAATTATAAATAGACAACAAAGACAAATTCAGATGGAACAGACCTCTAAATGTGTCACAGTGTTGGACAAATGTACATAGGCTTGGGAGAGAGAAGAAAAATAATATAGACAGCTATAAAAAGAAGTAAATGGTTTAAAAATGGTAAAGTCTTTAAAGAGACAGAGTACAGACAGTCATAGATTAAAAGGAGTAAAGAAAGTATAAGCCATGCAGAGAGTCTGGATTATGTATATTACTGTGTTTTCTTTGAAATTTTTGACTGTGAAGGAGCTAAGTACAGAGAGACATTTCATTGTATGGGCTGCTAAGCTAAATCAGCATATATACTCTAAAGGTATCTTGACTTCAAAATTTGGGTGTAGGGATATGTTGCTTTGGAAAAGAGGTTCATCTTTTGTTTCCACAGAGGATGAGAACCTATGGAATCCTTCCACTTATGTGGTTTGATGAACCAAGACCCCCTGAAAGGTCCCCTTGAATACCCCTCAAAAATAACTTCACCCAATTAACAGAAGGAAGCAATTTGGAAAGAAATATGCCCATATTCCCAAATATTGTTTATAAATGTTTGTTTACATTTAAAGGGGGATATGCTATAGAGATTTGCATTTGTATGGCTATTGCTCTATTGATACAAGATTTATGTCAATTTTGTTATATGTATATTTCCGATCTTGATTAAGGTATTATGTTTGTCGAGCTAATTTAAAAATATAATGTATAATTAAGAAATATAGGTTAATAGATAATCATCTATAATGGTCAAGCTTGTAGTCATGTTAGTTAGGTTGTCTAGATGGACAGATATGTATTTCAGATGGATAGGCATTCTTCAAACCTTTCAAAGACTATGGAATATGGCATTTAAAATGTTTTAAGAGCTTAGGACTTTTCATGACATGAGACACATCTGTTTCTGGCAGCATCAATTACTTCAAGAGGAAGATGAGCATTGAAGAGGCTCCTAATGGAGCTTACTAGCCATTTGGGCAAGAAACTGCTCTTGCCTGGACTGCTTGATGAACTGGACATGCAGGACCCACAGAAAAACGACTGCTGAACTTGCCTAAAGGTGAGAAAGGGCCCTTGGGCTTCCTGCTTCATGAAAGAGTCTGTCAGACACATTCAGGACACAGAAGAAAGTGACTGACTGACAAACTTCCAATACAGGTAGAACTGTCTTTGACAAAAGTCTGCTAGATGTTATTGGCCTTTAGGCTCAAGATGGATGGTCCAACATTACAGAAGATCTTTAGGTGACTGTCCAGGTAGTGAAGTGTCTCTGTCAATTCTAGAGTTTTGGAAGTTGCTTACAATGCACTTCCTGTTTACTTAGGTAATATTATATCCTTCTGGAGTCTTTGATGGAGTTGAAGAATTTATAGTTATAATTTTTCTTAGTTATGATAAAATAGATGAAAGTAAAACAGAAAATGGGAGGTGATGTGGGGTTCACAGCTTACTAGAAATGGGAAACAAACAAGCGGCCTCCTACAACAGACGAATGTCACACATGAGGTCCTATTGTACTGTTCATGGTGTCCCGTGTCCACTAAAAGCAAATCTTACCAAGGTGAGAGCAGAGAGGCCTGACTGCTGTGGTGGTGACTTTGTCAGCATGACAGGATCAAGGTGATGAGCTCCAGGTGTTGCTGTGAGGCAATGTCTTCTCTAGGTTAGCTGAGATGAGTGGGCAATACCTTTCTGCGTGGTCCAGGACAGCAAGAAAAAAGTGGGCAGGGTGCTAACTGCAGCAGAATGCAGGTGGTGCAACAAGAACTTGGGATCATGCTTTTTAGTTTAAATCTTGGTTGCTTTTTGGTTGCTGCCTCTGCCCATTTCTTTCATATGATTCTTTTTCTTTATCTGTACTTTATCAGTTAATGTTCCCTTGGTTGTGTTCTTGTCAATTTTTATTTCTTAAGTGGTCCATTTCCTCCTGAGTTTAATCATTGTTTGCATCCTTGAGGATCTCAAATCTGTGCTCCATGTGAGACTCAGAAGTATTTCAAACTCACTGTGCCCCCATGGAATCTTCTTTCTTCTTTCTCTCCATTTTTCCTTCCCAGAGGGCTATGCTAGAATGATGGCAGTCATACATACTTTCCTGTACTGTCTGTACTAAAGCATTCCTTCCTCACCCTGTCTTGATTCAACATCTTAAATCCCTCTCTTAACCAGCCTTGTTCTCAATTGCCACTCCTGCAGTCTCCTAAATGGTCCACTGCCTCCATTCTAACTCCCTTGGCCAATTTGTCTTCTGTGTTATGGCTAACATGCAAACTTAATCATACAAATTCCCGTCTTCCAACTGCTAAATTTTTCTTCAGAGCTTTCAGGGCAAAGACAAATACCCAATCTGAGGGTTTTATATCCTGGCTACTTCCATTGTTTGTGTGATGTACATACTGGCAAATTGTCATGTACTGATGGTATTCACCGAGACACTGTCTCTGGAAGTTTGGTTGCCTCTTTTACCATTTCTGACTGAAGCATCTTTTTCTCATCGTGTCCTTCAAGGCCCTTGTCTGAGGAATGGAATGCTCCTGACTCCCCCTGACAAGGAAGAAAGCCCAAGCATGAAGTCTTTAAAAATAAATAGAGGATAAACCATTTCCAACAGAGGTTGTTATTGTTTATCCCATGATATAAACATGCCAACTGTGGGGAAAGATCAGGCATCATGAAGTGTTTAGCCAGAGAAAGAAAAAGTTCAGTTGGGCAGTTTAGCTGAATGCCTCAACCTTCCTGTTTTGTACTCTCCATTTGACATTTTAGCTTTTGATGCTTCTCTCAATCTGGTGATGACTTTTGCTTTCTATACTAATAAATAAGTGTGCTGATTCAAATTTGAAAGCATATACTAGCCAGGGAAGCAGATAGACTAATTGCAGATCTTCACCTCTCCCTCTACACCCCAAAATTCATTCTCTCCATTTCACCCCCAGCTCTGTAGCTGTTCGCTCTCTCCTCCTACCCACCCCACCCCCTCATGCAGCTCGAGTGTATCACATAGCTCTTCCCATCCAAACTTCCTTCCCCAACTCATCACTTTATCTGAGGCCTCAACTCTCAGGCATTCCTTATGAACCCACAGGCCACTGGTCCAGAGAAACGGGTAGGATAACTTCAGATCTTCCCCTTTCTTCTCTCCTCCAAATCCAGTCCCCTAGTCTCATCCCCAGCTCTGTAACAGAACAACTGCTGTGGCCTGCCTGCCTCCTTGCCCTTATCTCCAAAGGCTCACAGCAATCTTCTTCTCCACGCTTCCTTCACCTCACTCATACCAGTCCCCAACTACAGCAGATATTCCCTTGGAGCCCACAGGTCACTCCAGCAAGGGAAGTAGGTAGTCTAACTATGGATCTTCACCTCCCTCTCCTCTTCCCAATCCAATCTTTTAGTCACATGCCCTACTCTGTAGCTTCTTTCCATGGAATAATCCTCTTGTACACTGTAAAGATTTGTCACTCTCAATTGGTTTTTATAAAACACTGATTGGCCAGAAAGTATAGGCTGGGTGACCAAACAAAGGATGATGGGAAGGAGAAGGGCAGAGTCAGAAGTCACCAGCCCGACAGAGAGGGAACAGTAGATAAATGTGCCATGCTAATAAAGGCACTGACATGTGTCAGGGCCTAAATAAGGAATGTGGGTTAACTTAAAATATAAGAGCTAGTTAGTAACAAACCTGAGCTATCAACTGAGCATTTATAATTAATATAAGGCTCTGTGTGGTAATTTGGGACGTGGCTGCCAGGTATTTTGGAACAGGTGGTCAGGACAGAGAAGTAGCCTTTCTACTCTGCGCCAATTTCCCACTGATCACACAGAAGATTGCCTCTTTCAAATTTTCTCTACACTCATTTTGTTATCCCAGCCTCCCCAACTTCCACTTCAACAAGCATTCTCTAAGATCCCATCATCCAAGTTTGCCAGAGAAGCAAGTAGGCCAGTGAAAGAGTCTAGTGGCTTCAGATATTTGCTATCCCTCTTCTCTTCCAAATCCCATCCCACAGTCTCTTCCCAAGCTCTGTAGCAAAGTACCTTTTGTGGCCTGTCACTAGCCATACCTATAGGGCTAAGCTGAACCTGGTGGAATACTCTGATTTCCTCCCATCTGTGGACCCTCCCTGACCTGCCTCCTCCTAGCCCATCTCCATTCCAAAGTGTCAGCTCCTAAACCTAGAAACACAGTTTACCTGAAACCCCCAGTAGCCACATCTATCAGGGTTCCAGAAGAATTCCCTACCAGGTAACACACAGCCACTGCACTCTCCTAAGTACCAGAGAGAGCAACAGAAATGAAGGAACAAAGTACTAACCTAACAAGGACAACGTCAGATACCAGCACCTAGATTTACAATCTCTCCAAACCCAGATAGCTAGATGTCAGTGTAAAAATAAAATCAATAATAGGCAGAGCAATATGACTCCACTGGAGCTCAGCTACCCTATTCCAGTAGACCCTGAGTATTTCAATATAGCTGAAGCATAAGACAAAGACCTTAAAATAAACTTTATGATTTTGATAGAGATTCTTAAAGAGGAAACAAATAATTCCCTTAAAGAAATCTATGAAAACACAACCAGTAGAAAGAAATGCAGACCTGAAAGTAGAAATAGAATCAATAAAGAAAACTCAAACGAGTGAAATCTGAAAATGGAAAATTTAGGAAGTCAAACAGGAACCTCAGAATCAAGACTCATCAACAGAATAAAGCAATAGAAGAAGGAATCTTAGTCATTGAAGACATATTAGAAGAAAAGAGTACCACAACCAAAGAAAATGTTAAATCTGAAAACCTCTAGGCACAGAAAATCCAAGAAACCTGGAACACTATAAAATGATCAAAACAAGAGTATTAGGAAGACAGGGAGGAGAAGAAACTCAGGTCAAAGACACAGGAAATATTTGCAGTACAATCATAGAAGAAAATCCCCCTAAAGAAAGCTGCCTATAATGGTACAAGAATAATACAGAACACCAAATAGACTGAGCCAGAAAATGAAAGTCCCCTCAGCACATAATAACCAAAACACCAAATATGCAGAACAGTGAAGGAACATTAAAAGCTGCAAGGGGAAAAAGACCAAGTAACATATAAAGGCAGACCTATTAGAATTTCTGGCTTCTCAATGGAGAAGCCATAAGAGCCTTGAAAAACGTTCTACAAACTCCAAACCATATATGCCAGCACAATCTATTATATCTAATAAAACTTTCCATCACAATAGATGGGAAAAGGCATTCCACGATAAAACCAAATTTAAGCAATATATTTCTACAAATCTAGCCCTACAGAAGGACTAGAAGTATAACTCTAACCTAAAGCAGTTAACCACACTTAAGAAACCACAAGAAATAAATAATCTATACCAGCATATATCAAGAGGGTAAGGAAACCTACACACAGCATATGCACATGCATGCATACACACACACACACACACACACACAGAGAGAGAGAAATAAAAAATAACAGGAATCCAGAAACATTGCTCACTGAGATCTCTCAACATCAGTGGTCTCAATTCCCTAGTAAAAAGACAAAGACTAACAGAATGGATGAGAAAACAGGATTCATCCTTCTGCTGCATCTAAAAAACACACCTTAGCATCAAGGATAGACATCACCTCGGGGTAGAAGGATTGCAGTTCCAAGGAAATGAACTGAAGAACCAAGCTGGTGAGGCCATTTCAATATCTAACAAAATAAACTTCAAACTAAAACTAGTCTAAGGAGATAGTAAATGACACTACATGCTCATCAAATGGAGTATCCATCAAGAGGATATTACAATTCTTAACAACTGTGCACCAAACACAAGAGTACTCAAGGTCATAAAAAAGCAGTGCTATAGCTTAAATTGTATATTGACCCTTATACACATGATAGTAGGAGACTACAATATCCAACTGTTGCCAATACATAAATCATCCAAATAAAAACTAACAGGGAAATGCTGGCGCTAACTAACATCATAAACCAAATGGATCTAACAGATACTCATAGATTGTTTTATGCAAACACAAAAGAATATACTTTCTTCTCAGCACCTCATAGAGCTTTCTCCAAAAGAATGCATAATATTTGATTTTCCCTACATTATTATCAGTGCTTGTCATTTTGATTTTTTAAAAATAAAGACTAATTTAACTGGAGTAAAGATGGTAACTCATTATAATTTTGATTTTCATTTTTTGTCAACTAATGATATTAAGCATCTTAAATATGCTTGTTAGCTGTTTATAATTCCTCTTTTAAGAATTTTCATTTAGATAATTTCCCCATGTTTAAATTGATTTGGCTTTTTATTTCTTTGCTCTTGGTTGATATTGGAATAGTTCATACTGGTTATCTTAATTACTTTTCTATTTCTGTGAAGAGACAACATGACAAGATAACTATTAAAAGGAAGCATTTAAATCACTGGGAGTTGCTTATAGTTTCTGAGGGTGAGTCCATATTCCCGCCAGTGGGACACGAACAGAGGGTCCCTGATAAATCTGGAGGAGGAAGAATAATGGAGGGGACAAGAGACATGAGAAATGACAGCAAGACAGGCTTTCTGATCAAGCTGCAAATTTTATTATTCCTCAGAAGCTGTTATATAGCAAACGGGCGGGGGGAGAGGGTTGGGTGTCAGGAAAGTCCTGTCAGCTGGAATTCAAGTCTGGATGGTCTATGGCTGAGAGAAAGAGAAACTAACTAGCAAAGGAGGTGCTAATTGCTTCTAAAGCTCAGAGCCTGTTGTCTCACTAGGAGATAAGATACTAGATTAATTTCCTAGGCCTGGAACCTGCCCTGCAGAGGTGATAGAGGTGAATATTTTACTTAACTTGTAAACTTAAGATGGCTGTAAACAAAATACAGGTCTCAAAATATAGGTCTTTGCTTCCAGCAAGTCCATGACCCGCATGGAGGGGGGCATAGTGCAGGCAAGCAGACAGGCATGGGGCTCAGGCAGTAACTGAGAGCTTACATCTAATCCACAAACAGGAGGCAGAGACAGAGAAAGAGACAGAAAGACTGAAAGAGACTTTCTTTGACTTGGACTACTAAAACTTCAAAGCCCACCTCTAGTGACATATCTCTTCCAACAAGGCCATACCTCCTAACCCTTCCCTAATAGGTCCACCAAGTAGAAATCTAACATTCAAATATATGAACCTATGGGAATCATTCTGATTCAAACTACCACACTGACTTCAAATTTTAGATCCTCTTGTCATGGCGTCTTGTTTGATTGTGCAATCAACCCCAGCTGTTTCTTTCTTTTTGAATCCCGTACAGACCTTCCATTGGACAAATGGCTTGCAAACATTTTCCCAATTGTTTTACTCTATTGATAGTTTATTTGTTATATAGCTTGTTAGTTAGGTAAGATCCCATTTGTCTTTTTTGTTTTTTTTCCTATGCTTTTGGGTCATTTTTAGAAAACTATTATTACCTTACCAATGTCTTAAAGTATTTCCCAAGGATTCCGAGAGGATTTACTGGTGGAAGGATGACTTCTCCAATAAATAACTGCTAAAAGACAAAACAAAACTGGATAGTTGTGTGTATGATTGAAACTTGATCCTTACCTTTCACTCTGCGCAAAACTTTGCATAAACTTCCCCAAAGACATTTATGCAAGGCCTGAAATCCTAAAGCTTGCATAGGGTATAAGAATAAGCTAATACTGTATTTCCCAACATTGTCACAAGGAGAATTGAGTTATTTAGACATTATATGTTAAATATTTGTAAGGATATAAGAAAGCTCACAGTATATATGTTAAGTGAGAAAGTTAAAAATACTAATCTCAAATTAGAAAGTGTATCTATGGATATAGCTTTTAGAATTATAAAAAAGAATTTTAAAGAAATTTTATTTTTCTTCATAATTGTGAAAACTACTTTTAAGATCTGATTATTTTCCTGATGATTTGCACAGGAATATGCTTCATAAATAAGAATTGGAGAGGCTTTTAGAAATATTTGAAAGATGATTTAGTGTTTGGGCGATCAGTAGTTTTAAGTCTCTGCTGCTTAGAAGTCTGAACTAATTATATCTCCTTCATCCTGCTTTCGAATTGTTAGTTTGATCATTGTCAAGAGCATCTATTTTGCGTTGACAATCCTAAAACCTGTTTGGTAATATTTCCTGACAATGAGAGACTTAATTCAAAAATAGTAACAGGGAGTGATGCTGCCTTTAAGTAAACCACACAATGAACAGCTGTAGAGGACTGATTGAATCACTTTTATTTAGCTCTTTCGAGCTTGATCTTTGACATTTTCATTAGGGAACAGAAAGGACATACTGACACAGTTCTTAGGTGACCCTAAGCGGAAAGAGCTAAACACAGCAGAACAGCAGAGACACTAGCTCTCACCCAGCTATGTAGAAAAATGCAGCTATGTGTGATTTCTCAGGCTGTGGCAATTCAGAAGCAAAGTAGTGCTTCCTGGTTTTATTTTTACTTTTGCCCAGTCTTTAATATAGCATAATATATTGTGAAAATGAATAATCTATTGCATAATTGGTAGGAATTTATTGGAATTGTGATTGGATTATTTAGACAATAATAAAAATTTTGTAATATGCTGTTTGTTGCTACTTTTTCTACTTATTAGAAAAGTGTGTAGACAAAAAAATCTATCCATTACCAGCATCAATTACTAAAAGCCTAATGATAAGAAAAAGAAGAATTAGCAGGATAAATCATATCTGAGCATCTATAAAAACATAGTACATTGTTGAGACTTCCTCATGTGATGCCCTTGGTACTCTGACTGACAACTGCCTACCATTTTGATTCTTGAATATTAGTGAATGCCTGTGGGCTGGAGATGTAGCCTTCTTGTGAAGACTTTTCCTTTCACTTGAGAGGCCCTGGGTTTTTACCAACCCCAACATCACCAAGAAGGGAAGAAAAGGCTAGAGGACAACATGTAGAATGTACAGTTAGGTAGAAAATTGTTCACTCCTGTTATAAAAGCCACTGCTTAATAACATGGTGAGAACTCTCTTCTCTTGCTGTTGAAGCCATGTTCCAGTCACATCCCTGTGCCTTGATTGTTAATTCGTTAAAACTCAAATAATAAAGATGGTAGTAAGAACTGAAAACTGAATGTTTTCTCACCTTCCCCCTCCAATCAGTCATTGATTCTGCAATAATATGCAAGCTAAAATATTTGCCATTTATTTCAGAGGATTAAGTTTGGTGCCTCATTGTGATTATTGGAAATGAAACAGCTTTGAAATCATAGTGTTCTTCTAAAATGATTTCCTATGTTTATAAAATGTAAGGGTTGTGAGTGCAAAGTCAACTCAGAAAGGAGGGAGAGGGCTAAGCACATGTAAGGAAGCACAGAAATCAATGCTTTCTCTGAGCAAAGGAAGTCTGGGGGTTGGCATCCAAGAGCCTCCACATATTTCATAGAAGAAAACACTTGGATAGACGCACTCCACAGTGTCATCAGAAGTAGAGGTGAAATCCTGCGCACCCTTGATGTAAGATCATCATTAAAGAACAAAAGTTGGCAGACACAGTCTTGGGGTTGTTTAGTCTAAGGTCACAGTGCACATATTGGAAAGATTAAAATAGCAGATGGGGCCCCTTCTAGCCACTCTTGACTTGCATCATGGAGAAAGCATACAGGAACACTTTTGAAAATGCGTAGACTCTTTTTCCCTAAAAGGTTTTTAGCAACAGCTAAAGGCCAGGCTGCTTTGAAGATGCATTAATATATGAGCTGGCCACAAGCGTACTGACCGTGATCAGATGCAAAAACTCTCGGTTCTAAAGTGGGCAGAGTATACATGCTGATCAACCAAAGCACAAGAGAATATGGAGAGATTTAGGGATCAGTTTTTGCCAAGAAACATCCCTTTCTGGGTGATCTTGGCAAGCTACTCCTCGTTTATCACTGAGAGTTAGCTCCTTAACGCTGTGACTGAAGGACTAAACTGTGACTTTAGCTAAAGGTTTCATTGGCTCAAGACTGGCAAAGCACAAGCTACAGTTTTCAACCAATTTATTCTTTTCCTCTTTCTGTTTTGACAATATGGAAAAATAGCTTAACACAAGCAATTTCAACATTTGCCTGTAACGTTTGCAAGACTCATATTGCATGTGTGTGTGCACATACGTGAAGAAGGCAAATTTAGTGTACTTATTTAAAATGGGATAGTCATGTTACAGTGACAAGAAAACGGATTTAAAGGTGAGAGGACGAAAGTCGCTGAATCCATCACTCCTCCATACTGTGAGATTGAAAAGACAAACAGGTTAGAGGGCTTCATCAACTGAGAAATTGAAATACAATATAAATCTGGTGCAATGCCATCTCTCTAAATTCTAGACACATCTCAGCTAGAACACTCTATTCAATATCAGGAAGATTATGCATGACGGTTCACTGTTAAAGATTGGGAATGCATTCTGGTAGACACTTAAGCAGGCAGAAAAAGATGAGACTGGTAATATAGTGTGCAGTAATCATTCCAAACAAATCAGATATTTTCGTGTATTGATGTTGATAAATTAAGATAATACAGCTCACTGACAGAAAATTTTTTCAATTTATTTAAAAACTCAATAATGTGTCCTCAGCATTTCAGACAAAGGATAATTGGTTTCAGGGGCAATCCTATCAACTTTTAATTAATTCCTTGGAAGTCTTGAAACAGAAGAGAGAACATAAAGTAATTCTATAAATGGATCAAGAAAGTCCATGCCTGTGATATTTCTAAATTTCAGCTAAAATAGCTCCAACCACCAAAAATTCTCAAAGCTGCAATAGTGAAAGAAATATGTCTATTCCTTGTCATTGAACTGCCTTGAGAAGAAAAATTTAAATATCACATTGCATTAATCAAGTCCCTCTTTCCAAGATAACTTTAAGTGAGAAAAGTGATGATTCAATCATTTTTAAAAAGAATAATGAAGTAATATTTAACTAAAATTGATAATTACACATAACATTTTTTTTCACACAAAACAGCAAAAGTTCTGTCTCTAAAACAGTGCTTTTGTGCAAATGCAATTATGTTCACTGGCTTAGTGATGTGTTTTAGATTACAGAAAACAGTGGAGGAGTCTGGAACTAGAGAAATGGCTTAGCAGCTGAGAGTGCCTACTGGGCAATCATGAGAACCAGGGATTGAATCCCACCTTTCCCGTGACTATCTGGGTGTCCTGTGCATACTTGTCATCCTAGCTCTGAGATGGATAGAGACAGGAGAATCACACAGGCATAATGGTTTCCCACTTAGCAGAGAAAAATGCAAGCTATGAAGTCAGGGAGACACCTTGCCTTAAAGGAATACACAGAAAATGATAGAGGAGAACATCTGATACCCTCTTCTGACTTTTACATACATTCATTCATGTGTGCACGGAGGGGGGGCAGACAGACAGAGACAGATGGGCAGACAAATAGATGATAGGTAGAGAGAGATACAAAGACACACAGAGAGACAGATAGGTGACACACAGATAGATAGATAGATAGATAGATAGATAGATAGATAGATAGATAGATAGATAGATAGATGGATGACAGGTAGAGAACTGAGACAGATAGAGACAGATGGATGCATGTACAGCAAACAGACAGATGATAGATAGATGAATAGATAGATAGACCCATATACCTAGAGTCACCTTCTCTCAGATTTTGATGTAGAATTTTTGAGGTCTGAAGAGGACTGGCTTCCTTTTTAGTAATAACAGCATGTTTACTTGATGCATATATATATATATATATATATATATATATATATATATAAATGTGTACCTTTTTCAGCTGAATTGTTTTCAATAAATTTGTCACTGATACTTTTGACTACTCCTCCATCCTGTGAAGGAACAGGTTCGAAGGACATAGGATTCTTTACTTCAGTGAGGTAGTTTCAGGCAGCTCCAAGACATGTGCAGATGAGGTTCAATTGTTTTGCCATAAGCTCTGAGTATTACCCAGGTAATAGGTGCCATTTGTCCTTACTCAGGAAAAGCTGTGGTGGCTTCATATCACTAAACAGTGTGGCATCTCCACTCATTTAGGTGAGCAGCTGCTACTTTTAGAAGATAAGGAAAGGATTCAGACTTGCAAGTATAATTTAACATTTCTTCCTCAACTATATTACAGATCTAGACCCCAGATTTTGTTTTTCTATTTCTAAAGAAAAAGACATTCAAATTATAAATGAGGTCAATTTATATTGGTAGAAATGGTTATAATCAATGTTGGCTAAATGTATTGACAATACTTCAAGAAGGACTCTCTTGAACTCAACACTGACCTTTGAAGGATACGTAGAATATAGATGGGTGGAAAAGTTATCATTAACATTTTAAGTCGAAGGCATGCCTGGAAACACACAGTACGTACGTATTACTCTGTCTTGCAGAAACTAATCACTGTAATCCTATATTGTTAATGACTTGAACACTTAAGTTGCATATTAAGTAAGCAAATTGCATGATTATGATGCAGCTACATACAAATAAGGTGTCCACTGTTTCAAAGCACAGGAAAAATCCTGAAACTATGACATGGTCATAGCTGTTTTGATTCAGCTTGGCATAATCGTAGCCATTTTGAGTATTGACCACTGTGGTTGCCCCTCAGTTGCCCTGGTTGTTTTTTCCCCAAGGAGTTTCTCAGCATAGAGTAAATGAAGAAACCCATTCAAGTAGTATGCTGAGCTTTACTAGTAGAATTTGGTGCCAGGAATATGCACGAGTCTGATATTAGCTTGGGATAAAACAGGTATATTGGGTTTGAGTGAAGTCACTTTTGTCCTGATTGCTCTGTTGCTCGCATCTGTGACTAGTGGCCTAGAGCACATTTCTGTTAGCATATTCACAGTAATCCTGTTTTCTGGGCAGTCTTGTACACTTCTGCCTCTTCTGCCCTTGGCACCTTGGGGCCTGCACAGCTCATGAAATGGGATTGGGATTCCAGAAGCATAGGCAAATGTGCAATATCTTTAAAAAGCACTTCTTTCTCAAAGTCATCAATGTAGAAAATTATTAACCAACTAATCTCACAAAACTCTGTAAGTAAATTATTAGGATTTTTTTCATGTTTACTTACAAGTTTCTAACAAGTATTTTAGACATCTCAGGATTTATTTTTGTAGATTGTGAAGACATTGTTTTCAGCTTTCACAAAATAAATCTAATTGTCATTTGATAATCAGGAAATAAATCTTGGTTTGTACAACCGATTCTCTTGCCCCAAAATCCTTCTCTTATAGGCCAAGCGAATAAAAAGAAAAGCAAGGTTGTAAAACCTTGCCTGCCATTCATCGTATCTCCAGGTTGACTGGCTTCTGTAATGAATAACTCAGAGACAGTCCTCATCCCATTGAAAGTGGTTTCATGCTGCCATCTTCACTGAAGGAATAATACATTTGTTTGTCCTATGACAGTGTACCCATATTCACATAAAAGATAAAATTGCTTTTACAAGACATTAATTTTGTCTTGGCAGCTGAAGTATTATTTTCCCTAATGCCATACATTTGCATAGCACTTTAGATTTCATAGAATCTTATGGAATTTTTTTTTTACCATATTGAGCTCATCGTAGACCATGAGTTATATTAAATGAATTTCTACTTTAGTACCTTTGTGTTTCCTTTAAATGCCGGGATGCATTTAAAATATGGTTTTTGGTATCATTATGCTAAATGGTACAGATGCACACACAGCCGTGTATTTTTAATTTTCTAAGGTCAGGTTGCTCACCCTTCCCTGCATTGCTACAGCTGTGATGTGAGTTCCCAGAAAAAAAAAAAAAAGCAAACTGAGATGCCTCTGCAATGACTGTTTGAACACTCTGAATCTCCCTGAATTTTATTTTCTGCCTTATTGCATGCAATTTGCTTCTTCTCCTATATATTTTTTTCACATCATTACTTCTTTTCAAGTTTAATCCATTAAGTGTTTCCTAGACTTTTCCTTTAGAGTAATAGCCTGACACATTTAGAATACAAATCACATACCACACCCTTTTCCTTACCTCCCACTATACTTCTAAAAGTTGTGTTGTGTTTGAAGATGAGTCAGGTAGATTAGCTTGCCTAATTTGATTTCCAAGAACCCTAAATTAATGTCTTTCATGCTAATTAGGACAGAGCTGTGACAGTTCCTGTTCAGGGAAGGAATCATGATTTTGGCCACTTTGATTCTGGATGTTGTTATATGGTTAGGCACAATGAGAAGATATGGTTTTGGAGACCAGAGCATACCTTTTTCTCTGGGCAGGATCCAGGTACCCTCAGGCCACAGTTCAAAAGGAAATGTTATGCAGTCTCTACCTTACAGAGTTATTTGTTTGGTTGTGTGTACTTGTGTTCTGTTGTATGTTATCTGTGGTACATGTGTGTGTGGTATTTGCATGTATGTATGCAGGAGTGTGTGTCTGTGCACATAGTCAGAGGCCACAGCAGGATGGAGGGTGTCTTTCTCTACCTCTCTGAAAAAGGGTCTCTCACTGAGCCAGAACTCCCTATTTCAACTAGGTTGCGGGCCAGCAAGTTCTGGTGGTCTGTCTGTTTCACTTCTCAGAGCTGAGATGCAAGCTCTGGGCCATGTCTGTGTTTTAGGTAAGTCCTGGGGATTTGAACCTAGGTCCTCATGCTAACAGAACAATCACTCTTACTCAATGAGCCTCTCTCAACCCCAACAGAATTTGGTTTCTGTTTTCTGGTTTGTTTCTCCTTCCATTACTTATGTATGATTTTGATACAGGGTCTCGTGTAGACCATACTTGCTTCAAACTCCCTATGCAGCTAAGGTGAACTTGAGCCTCTGTTGCTCCTATTTCCACCCCTCGAGTGCAAGGATCACAGGTGCACTACCATGCCAGGCTTACTTACTACAAGCCTTACTTAGTACTGCAAAACTGTTACTGACTGTGCTGCCCCACCCCCACCCCAGTTCCCTTTCAGAACACTTTGCTTGCAGACTGCTGGCCCACCTGAGTGCTCCCACTTTGCAATTTTATCAGAATTTCAGTCCTAATAATGAATCCTTAGCATTTTTAACTAGACAATTCTAACCTTATTATCTTAAATTTTATACTAATTTAGTGCTATAGGGAGGTAGATCTGGCATACAGTATGTTTCACACTTTAGTAATCTGCAGAAGCTTAACGCAAATTACATTTCACATTAGCCATCCTAAAGCCATGAAAATGAAAGGATGCTCCAGGGTATTTGGTTAATTGTGCTAAAAATATATTCACGCCATTTGTGTAGGACATAAATGTGCCCAATGTACTTCTTTAAATAAAATACGGGTAGTTTACAGTAGTTTAATTTCTTTGCTTTCCCATTCATTTGAGATGTGAACAATAATGGCTATTTTGATCTTTTACAAACGTAATAGGTTATACTTACATTCCTTTTATTGTTTTCCAAGTGTTAAAGGAGATCAGTAAAATGACCTATAAGTTTGTTCAAGATCTTTGTTGCTGTCGTTTTAGAACAAAATGTATCTATTCATCAAAAATAATATATTTTAGAATTATAAAACTACTGGGGGAAAAACAAGCTTCGCATTGTTTTCAAAGTCTTCTTGTGTTACACTTTGAGATTAAGGGTCAATATATCATATTCTTAGGAATTACCAGAATTTTCACAATTAAGATTATCTTGAATGTACTTCTAATGATTGTGACACTCTATTATTTGAAGGGCCCAAATTTCTTATTTAAAGAATAAAACAGGCTAAGTTTAGCAGTACTTAGAAAGAACAGCAGCTTACAGAAATTTTTTTTTGAAAAACAAAATTTAACATTTCATGTCTCACAGCTGGTCATGGAAAAGCATGGGGACATTGCCCACTTAAGGACATATCCAGAACTGAAAATGCTATAGCTTGTGAAAGCACTCAAAAGACTTGCAAGAAGCATCCTATATGTGTGAAGTTGTTAGTATACATTTTCTCTTATTTTCAAATTATATTTGTGTTCTTTTTTCTAAAGATTATAGTATACCCAAACATACATTTGTTTTATTATTTGTATGTATGCATTACAAGCTACGATCCACATATGAAGGAAAATATGTATTTTTTTCCTTTTCTGAGCTTGAGTGACCTTGCTTAATATTATACATTCTAAATCTATCCATTTTCCCCACAAAATTTGTGATTTCATTTCCCTCTAGAGCTGAATAATATTCCATTTTATACATGTACCAGGTTTTTATTATCTCTTCACTTGTTGATGGACAGCTGTGCTGAATAGAGCAGCAATAAGCATGAGGGTGCAAATATTTCTGTCATAGAGTGACAAGTTCTCTGGGTGCATGCTCCGGAGTGGAATAGCTGGGTCATAAGGTAGTTCTATTTTTTTATTTTGTTTTGCTGAACCTCCAAATTGATTTCCATAATGGCTGTATTAATTTGCACTCTAACCAGCAGTGAATAAGGATTCTTCTCTTTCCACAGTCTCTCCAACATTTGTTGTTAGATTCCTTAATAACAGCATTCACTGGGGTGGGATCTCAAGAGCAGTTCCAATTTGAATTTCCCTGGTGGGTTAGGGATGTTGACTATTTCTAAAAATAACTGTTGATCATTTGTATTTCTTTTTATTTTTAAACGCTCTGTTCAGTTTATCAGCCCACTTGTCAACTGGCAGTTTTATTTGCTTGGTATTTAATTTCTGTAGGTTTTTTTTTTTTTGTAAATTCTGGATGTGAATTTTTGTTGCTTTCTTAGCACAGACATAGACTCATAAAAGGAAAAAATTATGATCAAGGCAATAATATGTGGAAGAGTTATTTAATCGCTGTTCACTGAAGACTTGAAACCTGAAGCCCTGACTTATTCTACATTGGATGAATTTAAACAGTCTGTTCAGGTTTTTGTTATTAGTGGATGCATGTTTCTTTAAGGAATTGTATTGGGTTTTGCAAATGCACTATATGTCTCAAAAATACCACCACAGTCACTGCAACGTTTTCAGCTACTCTAGAAGGCTTTAAGGGGATTCTAAAGTGATTATCATTAGCAAGCTTGATATGGAATAATTGCTAGCTCTTGCATCACATTGCAGGTGATTTCTTAAAACACTCTAAAATGTCGATCAACCAAGTATGCTATGTTTATTTTGCTTTACCTTGCTTGAATTTTATTAATACTTATAATGAAAACAGTGGCTGAAGACAATGTATCTTTAACCTGAAAAGCAACATATTCCACTCTTCAATATTGTTTGTCATTCTATGCAGCATGCATTATTTTTCTTGCTTCTTGCATTTGTGGATAGACCATTAGCCATGATAGTTTGCCCTCTTCATTTCTTTATTCCATTTTAGACTTCACACAGCCTGAAACATGGATTATGGTGCTTCTCTTTTGCACTCTCTATATTAGCTGTTTAAGATTTGAATTGTTAATGTATCTTGATTATTACATGCTCTGACTCATTGGATTCCATTTTGAAGGCTGGAAATAGGCAACTTGGTGAAAGGGAAATCACTAGTCCATTTGAATGCTAATTGCTATACAAGCCCTGTATACTGTATCAGAGCTTAGCATAAACATGGTCATCAGGGGAGGCAGGAAAAACCATTAACATGCTCCCCAGGAGACTGAGCTCATTAGAACCTACACCGATATCCCACAAAGACGGAAAGGAATCACTTAGCTAGATGGCTTGCTCTTCTGAATGTGCAATTCATATACTTTCTGAGTTATGAGGCTTTATCTTGCCTTATTTTATTAATCTTCTTCATATTAACTAGAAAGGGCATGAAGATTGCTAAGCCTCTTAAACTGCAAAAGCAGAAGCTAAGACAAAAAAAAATGACCAATGGAATAGGAAGAATTCAACCCTCAAATGTAGTCCGGAGGAGGTCAGAGAAGGTTGTGGAAAGTTCTTTTCTTTTCGTGAGAATGACAGCTGTCATTCTAACTTAGTGAAGAATTTTCTAAAATTCTCAAAGTTGTTTATTCATGAGCCACATAGTCTGTTTCATGTCCATAATGTTCTTAATCATCTGGACTGCATCATGCCCTTCAACCAAGAGATGATTTTGGACATTCGTCTAGTACTATCTCCAGAAAGTTACAAAGTTATAAGCATTTTAGCAGCCACATAATCAAATCCTGATACCAGGGGAAAGAAAGGTCCTGACATCAGGCAGAAACAGATCTGAAAGCAACATTTTACAAGACCACTCTTCTTGGCTTTTACTTGGGTTTCCAATTTCTTCCCATGGCAATTTAAATAAAATAAGCTCTTTCAGATGGAATTAGAATTGTATCAGTTTACCTGCCATGCAATCTTTTTTGTTACTATCAGTTAATTTTTAATTCTCCATGAGTCAGATAATCTGGACTGATGGGAAACCCAGAATCCTGGGACCCATATCTCTGAAAACCTGGTGATCCTACTATAGATATGGCCATGCACTTCAAAGAGGTGTGCTAATTAGGCGGCACTACATCTGTTCATTCTCAGTGAACACAATTTGTCAGGTTCCCTGGAAGATGGCGATAAAGCTATGCAAGCAGCGTGTCTTTTGAAAAGACAAGCAAACAGAAAGAGCATCATTGTGTAATGTTTGAAGAGTCGCAGATCAAATGACCTTGTCTTCTCACATTAATTAGTGTTTACCTGGCTTTAGAGTTCTTATGCAGAATGCTATGTGTTTCATTTTGACATCGGACTACTCAAATCGTTTTCTCACAAGTTTATGTGTTTAAAGTGACATGAAAAACTATGTATGGTTCAGCACTCAGGATGCTAAGCAGAAGGATCATGAATTCAGGGTCAGCCTGAGCTATACAATAAGAACCTATCTTAAACAAAAGGAGGATAGAATGCTGACAAGCTGAGCACCACACTCTCCTACTAAAGAGGTGGCATATGATGAGTGTGTTGGTAAATTCCGTTCCTAAATAATAATTTATTTCTCAGCTCTGTAGTTAGGTAAGCTCAAAACTAAGGCAGCGCTTAGTAGGTTTGGTGTCTTATGAGGACCTGGTCTCTGCTTTCAAGTGGTAGCTTGAATGCTGTGGCAACCTCACATGATAGAATAAAAGAGCAAAAATGGCAAAGCCTCTTCCGAGTCTCTTCTATGAGGTAACAAATCTTCTTCAGGAAGGTTCTTCCCTCCCTCCTCAAAGCCTCACCTCTCAATGTTATCACATTGGAGGTCAAGGTTCAACTCATGACTTCTCAGGGACATTCAAACCATAGCACAGGGTCCTCTTGTCTAAGTCAATTTTAACAGGCAATGCTCCCTTCACAAATGTATTTTGAGGGCCTTAATGCAAGTATTCCAGATAATGTACTAAGGACAGTTATTCAAAGAGCCTGTTCTAGGGAAGACTGGATATTTTATTATTATATTTTATTTTTACAAGTTAACGCCACCATGATAAGTGAATGCTCTTTCCTAGAAATTAACAGCCTAAGAATATTTATAAAGGTTTTTAACCTGAGTGCAATTGAAATGACAATTGGAATTTATATGCCCACAAGCCCTCAAGAAGGTTTCTTTGCATCCCAGTAGAAAAGGAAAATGTAATCTGTTGGGAACAAAGTAAATATTTTAGAAAAAGGAAAGCCAGCTTAAGAGTAAAGGCCATTCATGCATTTATGTTGGCATCAACCGTTCACTGATTAACAAATACTTACATGGTGGTCATCACTACATGAACCTAAGCTTTGCCTCCTATCAGACTCACGCGTGTTCAGGCATAATTTGAAGGGCTGGTGGGGAGCAGGCAGGAATGAGTGTTTACATGGAGGATCAGATAACCTCCTTGAAAAATAAAAATTCATGCTAGAGGGGGGTAAAGGTCAAGAAGGGTGAGTTTGATTGAAGGGTTGCTGGCAAATACTAAACACAGAAGAAAGAAAGGGTTCAGAGCATAGTGTGTGTCTCTGAAATGTGACATAATCCAAATCTCATTATCTCACATGATTAAAGTTGTGGGATGTCAGGGCTGAATCATAAACGAACATGTGCCAGGCAGAAGAACTGCTGCTCCATGAGGGCTGTGAGATGAGAAGAGCAGGAGACATTGGCAGCACTGGTGCTGATGCTGCCTGCAGCACCAGTGGGACATAGCACTGGCAGAGATCATGGTGAAAATGCCAGCGACAGTGTTGGCAGCCACCCTTGTGACCAATGCACTGGGAAACATGACCTTGGCAATGCCAATGTGATGGCTAGCTTCTCTATCTGGTCCTTACATTTCAGGATGACACTATATAATAAAAGAAGGGCTAAAACCAATTTTATTGTTTCTTTCCTAGATGATTATGTTATTTTCTAAAGCAACAAGATCTTGGATAAGGAGCAACTAAAAGGGGAAAATAATTTAACCTCTATGCATATTTAACTGGAGCTATTTATTTTTCATGGAAATTGGATCTGTATGTGTGTTATTCAAAAAGAAGATTCATATTACTTCTTTGAAAGTCTTCAGGGTTCAAAGATATGTGAAGATATGTGAAGGAAAAATAATGCAATGTTAAAAGAACAGAAAAGGGTTTAAAACAGGATTTTCAAATGCTGCTATTCAATGATTCAGTAAAGCTGAACTGAAGTTAAGGGATAAAAGTGATTCATATATGCACTGGTGATAAATGATGAAGTACAACCCAGGATAAAGGCAGAGACCATTAAGAAATCAGAAACAAATGAATGAATTAATGAATGAATAAGTGAATGAATAAATGACCACAATACATTTAAGGAATGAAAAGAGCAGGTATAGTGGCACATGCCTTTAATCCCAGCACTTGGGAGAGAAAGGCAGGTGAATCTCTGTGAGTTTGAGGCCAGCCTTGTCTACAAAGTGAGGTCCAGGACAGCTAGAGCTATACAGTGAGACCCTGTCTCAAAAAAAAAAAAAAAAAAAAAAAAAAAAAAAAAAAAAAAAAAAAAAAAAAAAAAAAAAAAAAAAAAAAAAAAAAAAAAAAAAAAAAAAAAAAAAAAAACAAGCAAAAGGAATGAAAAGAAGTTAAGTAAAATGACTGATCAAACAAACACTGGTATTTCAAATGGGAGCAAGAGTAGAGGGCACTATGTATGTACTTAAGCAGTGACCTGTTTATCAAAAGTTACATGTAGTATATTTCAGACCAGAACTCATGGGATCCAAGTGAGATCTGACCTGAAAGTCTCCCCTCTGAAGACCAGAAGCACCATGTGAGTTTACTAAGTAGGAAAGGAAACTGTAGTCCTATCTAGCTTTGTTGTCTATGACCACAACAATGACCAGCATGGCACAATAGCCAGAAGAGTGCAATACAGGCACTCATAGTTTTGTACTATTCAATAACTTTCTTTTTTTTTTTTTTAATCAGGATGGAGATTCTCCATGATCCCTCATGAAATCCTGAAGAATTGCTCTTGTTTATTCTCCAAACAGCTTTTATACCAAAATGTAAACTGAGGGGTAAATGCATTAGCATTCTGTCTCCTAGGTAACCAGGTGAATGGCTTTTAGTCACGTCCAATCTACCTGTGCTTGATGTCACGTAGGCTGAATTAGCACCTCTTTTCAGGCATCCTCCAAATTATAGAGAAGGAGCAAAGCAACATCCTGACCCTTTGTTAGGGTAGCAAGAGCCTATCTGGAAGGTTCTGTGACCACTTCAGGTGTAGCCTATGGCTTTAGAGCCTGGCTGCCATACCATAAAGAAATATAGTCTTACAGATGATAGAAATAACCCACTGCATAATAACTGAATTAATTTGCATTCATTTACTGGCATAGATTAATATATTATCAATTGGAATTAATCATTTATGTAGGAGGAAGGTATAGTCAGACTTTCTTTGGTCTGCCAGCTCCTGAATAATGACACAGAGATTTCTAATTAATTATGAAAGCTTGGTCTTAGCTTAGGCTCATTACCAACTAGCTCTTAAAACAAATTAATATGTTACTATTAATTTACATTCTGCCACATGGCTCATTAACTCTCCTCAGTTACTGTACACGCAACTTCCTTCATGTCTAGCTGGTGAATCCCCAGCCTCAGATTCTTTTTCAGAGTTTCTTTTTTGTTTTTTTCCCATGATATTTATTGAGCTTTGTGTTTTTCTCTGCTCGCCTCCCTGCCACTCCCCTCCGTCCTTCAACCCTCCCCCTATGCTGCCAATTTACTCAGGAGATCTAGTCTTTTTATACTTTCTTTGTCAATCCTCCCGAAAGCAATCTACAGATTCAATACAATGCCCATCAAAATCCCAACAAAATTCTTCAAAGACCTTGAGAGAATGGTACTCAACTTTATTTGGAAAAGCAAAAAACCCAGGATAGCCAAAACAATCCTGGGCAACAAAAGAACTTCTGGAGGCATCACAATCACTGACTTCAAACTATACTACAGAGCCACAGTACTGAAAACATCCTGGTACTAGCATAAGAACAGACAGGAGGACCAATGGAACCAAATAGAAGACCCGGATATCAATCCATACATCTTTGGACACCTGATATTTGATAAAGAAGCAAAAAATATCAAATGGAAAAAAGAAAACATATTCAACAAGTAGTGCTGGTATAAATAGATATCACCATGTAGAAAAATGAAAATAGACCCATATCTATTACCATGTACAAACTCAAATCCAAATGGATCAAAGACCTCAATATAAAGCCAGCCACACTGAGCCATATAGAAGAGAAAGTGGGAAGTACACTTGAATGCATTGGCACAGGGAACCACTTTCTAAATAGAACCCCAGCAGCATAGACACTGAGAGAAACAATTAATAAATGGGACCTCCTGAAACTGAAAAGCTTCTGTAAAGCAAAGGATGTGGTCAACAAGACAAAATGACATCCTACAGAATGGGAAAAGATCTTCACTAATCCCACATCAGACAGAGGTCTGATCTCCAAAATATACAAGGAACTCAAGAAATTGGTCATCAAAAGAACACATAATCCAATAAAAAAAAAAGTGGAGTACAGACATAAACAGAGAATTCTCCACAGAGGAATCTAAAATGGCTGAAAGACACTTAAGGAAATGTTCAACATCCTTAGCCATCAGAGAAATGCAAATCAAAACAACTCTGAGATTCCATCTTATACCTGTAAAGAATGGCCAAGATCAAAACCACTGATGACAACTTATGCTGGAGAGGTTGTGGGGGAAAGGGAACACTTCGGCACTGCTGATGGGAATGCAAGCTGGTACAGACCCTTTGGATGTCAGTGTGGCGATTTCTCAGAAAATTAGGAAGCAACCTTCCTCAAGACCCAGTAAACCACTTTTGGGTATATATCCAAAGGATGCTCAATCATGACACAAGGACATGTGCTCAACTATGTTCATAGCAGCTTTGTTTGTCATAGCCAGAAACTGGAAATGCCCCTCGATCGAAGAATGGATAAAAAAAATGTAGTACATTTACACAATGGAGTACTACAGAGTAGAAAAAAGTAATGAGAGCTTGAATTTTGCAGGAAAATAGATGGAGCTAGAAAACATTTTGAGTGAGGTAACCCAGATACAGAAAGACAATTATCACATGTACTCACTCATAGGTGGTTTTTAAACATAAGGCAAAGAAAACCAGCCTACAAACCACAATCCCAGAGAACTTAGACAACAATACTGACACTAAGAGAGACTTATATAGATATAATCAATAACTTTCTAATTGAACTTAAGGTCTGTTCAACAAGAGGAAAATCATGTCTTGTCCTAGAAGTCAAGCCAGCTTCCTCTGGTGCTAGTGAAGCCATGGATCTTGGAGGAGAACCTACAATTACCACTTTACTAAATCAGCATAGTTACTAGCTACATTCTAAATATTTAACCTTATGCCCACAGATTAGTGTAGTTCTCACCCATCATCAAGAAACTTCTCTTCATAACAAATGGAGACTGTCATAGAAAACCAAAACTATGTCCAGTCAAAATACAGAATCATGGAGCCCAGTCCCAGGAAATCCATCTATAGCACAACTCCTGCGCCAAAGGCTCAGGGCTCATTTCAGAAGAGAGAGCAGAATGAACATTGCTGAGGGATAATGTTTTTGCACACTGTAAAGATTTGTCACTTGTATTGGTTTTTATAAAAAGCTGATTGGCCAGTAGCCAGGCAGGAAGTCTAGGCGGGACAATCAGATTAAGAGAATTCTGGGAAGAGGAAAGGCAGAGGTGTAATCATCTGCTAGGTGCAGAGGAAACAAGATGAGAATGCCTCACTGAGAAAAGGTACCATATCACATGGCTAAACATAGACAAAAATTATGGATTAAGTTGTAAGCCTCTGTGTGTTTCTTTGGGACTGATCAGCTGTGGGACTGGGCAGGACAGAAACTTCTGTCTACTAATGGCACCCGCATAAAGCCTGAAAAAACTTTCTTTTTTTTTAAGGGATTCTGGACAGACAAGGACAGAGTCAAGCACAGTTTCTTGGTAACCATATTTTCTGAGGTCGACTCTCTTTGCTGACTACAACCAGAGGTGTGGATCCTTTAAGAAAGGATCTCAACTCAACATTAGTAGCAAAAACTGTGTGTCTCCTTTAGGAGACAGCTTCCTGGTTGATGATGGTGGTACAAAAGACTCTGACTCTTTCAGGAGGTCCTGATACAGAACACCTAAGTGGGATTTGTGAGAAGAGTACTGCAAGTTGTTTAATGATGGCATAGACTTGCTTCATCCCTTTAGCAGGGGTAATGAGCATAGCTGGCAAAGCTGGTGGTGAACATACCTCCACCATGCTAGATGGGGCAGAGCCAAAAGGCAAAGCTGCAGTGTTAGTCCTAGCCACATCACTTAGCATTTCAAAAAGCACTCCTAATCAAACAAGGATTACAGATACATGGTAACAACAAATTCAGACTAAAAAAGGTCTCTAAATGGGCCATAGTAAGTTTAATAAATGCACATGGACTTATAGACAGAGTCATAGATGAAAAAATAATTTAAGAATATTAAACTGAGATTAAATATTAAAACATAAAATAAAAAACATAATGGAACATAAAAAAATAAAAATACACAGAATCTGGATTATGTATATTATTGTGCTTTTTTAAATTTTTTGACTGTAGAGAGACATTTAATTCTCGAGGCTTCTAAGCTAAAGTATATATATACTTTACATGTATCTAAACTTCAAAATTTGAGTTTAAAGATATGTTGCTTTAGAAAAGAAGTTATGCTTTTGCTTCCACAGAAGATGAGACCTGTGAATTCCTTCCAGGCTAATGTGGTTTGATGAAAGAGGACCCCCGAAAGGTCTTCATAAACTCTAAAAATACTTTGCCCAACAAAGAACAGAAGCAGTTTGGAGAAAACAATGCCCAAATTCCAAAATGATTATTTATAAATGTTTGCTTTCATTTAAAAGGGGTTGGGTATAAATGATTAATGGTCATAGTCAATCTCTTTCTAAAAAAAGTAGGGGTATGATATAGAAATGACTACATTGGTATGGACTTTGGTTTAGTGATACAAATTTAAGGTCAATTTTGTTATATGTATATTTCTAATCTTATTTAAGGTATTATGTTTATACAGTTCATTCAAAATATAATGCATAACTAAAAAATACAGATTAATAATCATCTATAATAACCAAACTTGTAGTCATATTAGTTAGGTTTTCTAAATATGCAGAGATGTATTTCAGTTAGATAGATAACCTTCAAAGACTTCAAAGACCTACAGAATATGGCATTTAAAATGTTTTAAAAACTTAGACTTTCCTCAACAGTGAGACATGTCTGCTTCAGGTGACACAAATCTACTTTAAGAGGATGATAAGCATTGAAAAGTCTCCTTATGGAGTTTGCTAGCCATGTGGGCAAAAAACTACTCTTGCCTCAATTGTTTGATGACATGCTATATGAACTGGACATGCAGGACCCAAAGAAAAGTGGAAAGTGACTGCTGAACTTATCAAAAGTTGGAATGATCCTTCAGGGTTCCTGTTCCAGCAAAGAAACTGCCATACAATCTGCAGGACACAGAAAACAACTAGTGAACTTTGTCACTACAAGGCAGAACAGTTATTCAAATTTCCTGCTTCACTGAAAATTCTGCCAAATGCTCTTGCCCTGTAGGTTGAGAGTGTTACAAAAGAACTTTGGGTGACTATACAGGCAGCAAGATGTCTCTGTTAATTCTAGACTTTTGGAAGTTGCTTACAATGCACTTTCTGTTTACTTAGGTAATATTAGATCCTACTGGTTCTTTGATGGAGTTGAGGAAAGATAGTTATTAAATATAAATTAGATATGAAACTTTAGACTCACAAAGATAAGATAGATGATAGTATATTTTCTTTAATTTTTGCCTAATACAAATAGACTAAATATTATAACTGTAATTCTTGCTTGATAACTGTTTTGTTATATGTAATTTTACTATGTTAAAGTTAAAACATTCCTTTTTATTTAGACAGAAAAGGGGAGATGATGTGGAATGCCCTTCTGTATATGTGTTGCTTTGATTAGTTGAAGAATAAAGCTGTTTCAGTCAATAGCTTAGCAGAGTAAAGCTAGGCAGAAAGTTCAGAGATAGAAAGAAAGATTAGGGGAAGTCAAGGAGATGCCATGTAACCACCAAAGGAGTAGCATGCTGCACTGATGAGCCACAGCCTTGTGGCAATGCACAGATTAATAGAAATGGGTTAATTTAAGATGTAAGAGTTAGCTAGAATATGTCTGAGCCATTGGTCAAACAGTATTGTAAATAAGAGTTTCTGTGTGATTATTGAGATCTGGGCAGCTGGAAAATAAAAACACAGTCTCTCTCTACAGATTATCATGGAGTTGGCTTTGGGATTTTCTTCTAAAAGTAAGAAGCTGCACCCAAGAAACCTCACCAGCATGAGTGCCTAAACATGACCTGAACAAGCATGACACCAATAAACATGCTAATATGAAAGGGGAATGCTGCTTAAGAGGCCTCAACCTGTATTTCAACAAGAACTACAGGCAACTAAGGAATGCTGCAAGTAGCAGAAATTGATAGTCTTCCCAAGGTAAGAACCCCCGGGTTGGTTATCCAGTTCCAAGTGGTCAGCCCTGAAATCATGTCCATACAAGTAACCATATAGACAGAGCATGTTGTATCTATATATTTAAGAGTGTTTGTGAGTATTTTTCATAGCCAGGAGAATGTTGTTGATACTTTTCTTAAAGGCTGAAAGAAAGACAAACAATGGGAGGGAGACAATGAGGACTCAAAAGGAAAGAAGGGGTTTCCATGATACTGTTTCTATTTTCTTCATTTAAATGGGACAAAATGTTCATCATTCACACACACACACACACACACACACACACACACACACACACATACCAGAGAGAGAGAGGGAGAGAGAGAGACTGAGATAGAGAGAGAGAGACAGAGAACATAGCTATAAGGCTATTTTAATAGCCTTGAAAACAATTTGAAGATGGTAAGTAAAGCTGACAACTGAAGAGAGATGACCAGGACTCAGAAATGAAAGGGTTTCATAACACTCTTCTTGCTCTCGTCTTGATTTATAAATATGACATAGTGTTCATTATTTTGTATTTTGATAAGCATCAAATACTATTTATCTCATAAAATAAAGGAAATGAGATGTGTCTATTGAGAATGTAGCTGCTTCTGTCTTGAGTAAACTGCTTTACCCTAAAATAGAAACCTACAAAAAAAAGGTGTTTAGCAAGTGAGAAATCAAGAAGAAAAACTGCTCAGATAGCAGTTGGCTGGAAACATTTTTTCCCATAAGCATCTGGAAGTAGTAGGACAGGATGCATTGCTAAGGTGAAGGTGTATAAAGAATGGACTGCAAGCAACTTAAACGTGTTTCTGTTACATAGTGTATAAATGTGATTTGAGTTAGACTATGAAACGACTTTTTGTTTGTCTGGAGTAAGGGAGCATCTGAGTTTTTCTTAAGAGAAGTCAGTGAAGGGTGAGTCTGAACCACAGAGATAATTGCACATGGAGTACTTGTAACACTGGAGCTCTCTATCTCTCTGTATCTATATCCTTCCCCATACCTCTCTCCTTTCTCCTCTTGACTCTTTCCTTTCTCCTTTCTCTCCTTTCTGTCTTTGTTATTTACTTCACTTTCTAGCATTTTACTCCATTGTCTTGGTTTATATGACAATAATGATGGGGCATTTAAAATTTTGTTTTTATTTTTTAATTAGCATATAGCATATTAGATATTATGGTGGCACTTTCAAATGAAGTTTGTTTCAATAGATGCTCTTCCCTTTCATCTTTTCCTCCTGTCTGCTACTCCTTTGTAATAGCTCCTACCAGTCTCCTGTCTGCTTTTATGTCACATGCATTCTTCTGCCCTTCCTGGCCACTGTCGTATTTGTTTATTTATTTATTTATTCATTTGCCTTCCCCTAATCTCCCACACCCTTTCTTCTGTCTTTGCTGTACCACATTTACAGACATGTATATACATATATGTGTGCCTTACAAGCTAGAATGAGGTAGAAAATGGGAGTTTTGTCTTTCTGAGCTGGAGTCACCTTGCTTGTTATTAACTCTTCAGATTCATCCATTTTTCTATAAATGTCATTTCTGTGTACAGCTGAATAAATTTAAATTATATAGATGCCCCACATTTTTATCATCTCTTTTTCTGTTGATGAACATCTAGGCTGGTTCCAATTTCTTGTTTCTGTGAACATAATATGCGAGTCACAGGATATGAGGCTCTTTGGGTATGTACCCAGAGGTGTCATAGCTACATCATATGTAAGGAAGTTCTATTTTTCACTTTTAAGGAAATGACTCCTCATACTGATTTTCATAATACAATAGTTCTCATTTTCCTGGGGCACTTTTATAATTCAGTTCTAGTTCCAAAATTTAGGAGATGATGCTGGCTAGCCTAATGCTATTAGCTCCACTCTGCTGAAACATTTTCACATAGCAATATAGAATGATATTGGATAAAATATATAACTTGCTCAATGGTGGGATTCGCTGAGTCTTTTCCCCCAGTGGTAAAGATATTTTATATCACTTATACCCAGGTTTCTTGCATGCTTATCCTCACATACTTGATATATCACAAATCTGTTGGAGATAATAGAACAATAACAACAGTAGAAAAATATTCAATCAAACAAGGCTTCAGTGAAACTCATTGTGTATTTCTATTACACCTCTCTTCTATGAACCTTACTGCACTCACTTATTTGTGTTGGGTTTGCACACATAGTGTACCACACTATGCTTTTATGTCAGAGGACAGCTTTCAGGAGTTAGTTCTTTCCTTCCACTATGTGGTTCCCATGAATCAAAGTCAGCTCGCCAGTCTGGGCAAGGCAGGCGTCAGCTGAGTCATCTTGCCCCCCCCCCACTGGAAGGCAAGCTCTGACACAGCTTCTGTGTGTGTGAGGTAGGCCTCATGGCCTTGCTTCCACCCTTCATTTCACTATTCACATGTGTAAACTTCACACCTGTTGCTAACATTAACAGTCAATAAATTGTTACCCATTCCCCTGCCAATAGTAATAAATTATTGTTACTGGGTGACAGTGATTTAAGCTACGCTCTCCACAATTACCAAGCTTTATCACAAATAAGAAGTATCTACAACATGAACCTTTTATTCTTTTTCTCACCTTCCACCAAACTCCTTTTTGCTAACAAATCCCCACCCTATTTTCATGTCTATTTTTGCCCCTAAAATTTAATTAGGTGAGGCATTTCCTCGAGTGAGAGCAATTTACTAGTGTCTACACTGCTGAGGATGATAGAGTCTCCCTCCATCACAGCCAATAACTGTCTCTAGCTCCTCAGAGGTGTTGGACTTCAGAGCCCCTCCCCCATCAATGATGGAAAGTTGGTATGTCCAGTCTGGTGTGGGAATACTGTTGCTGTGAGTTCACGCATGCACCAGACATGTAGAGCCCACAAGAAGGTGTTCTGTGGTATAGGTTCTGATTCATCAGCTCTTGCATGCCTTCCACTCCCCTTTCTGTGATATTCCCTAAGACCTGAGGGTGTGATGTTGATGTCCTGTTTAGGGATGAAACCCTAATAGTCACTTATTGTCAGCTCATTGTCTAGTGATAAGAGGAACACTTATGTTCCTAGTGATTTGCATATAACTTACTTAACTTTTACTATAATATTAAAACATAAGTATTTTCATGCCTATCTTAGAGACGAGGAATCCCTAATCCAGGAAATTTATATAATTGACTTAAGATCATGCTTGCAAATCTTAGCTCTGATTTGGTGTCATACCCAGATTGATTCCAATATAACATGTATCCTTTTCCACCATGATTTGTCACCTAGGCTAAGCAGTTAGGAAGCCTAGTGTCTTATTAACTCAGTAAACTACATGTGCATCTGTGTTGGATTTCCTCTTTTATATTATGAACTATTGACATATTCCAATTAAATATTCTTAAATCTTCAAAATTGTTATGAATTATAAGTAGCTTGAAATGTCAGACCACACATGTTGAAAATGAAGGAGAGCTTCAGTTGTACACAGATGCGTCATACAAAATTACACCAAAAGCAGCTAGGTGACATGTCCACATGCATGTGAGAAATTGCCTATCTATAAATGTCAGGCCACCTATCACTGAGACATGAATATTCTCCAGCCTGTATTCCACTAAGATTTCTGAATACCTTTTTCACAATTTCTTCTCTATATATAATCTCTCCACATTTTTAACTGAAGCTCTTTTGTTAACATTAATAGGAAATAACATTATTCATTCCATAGTCAATAAATATTATACTATTAGTGGACATACCCATATAACAGGATCTCTTTGCAGATTTCTATTATAATACTTAGATGATTTCATACTTTCCACCTATAATATTTAATTCTAATATTTAATTCTGTATTTATAGATGTATAGTTTACAAAACTAAAACTTCCTTCTCAGGAGAGAAATCTATCTAATTAGGTAAAAATGCCTACTAGTAGAGTATTCGTTGGTATTAACATTTTCAGCAAGGCTGTCCTGAGTGAACATGATAGAAGAGGCAGAGTTTTCTAATACTGCATATCTTGGGGAAATGTTTATATCAAGCTCCAGGAGAAGACTGTCAGCTACACAGCTTTGAAAGGCATTCTGATTGTAAATGAGAATGCAGTGGCTAACACGTCTAACTACTGCTGAGACCTTTTGCTAGCTGGCATTCCATCGTTGGGTTTTGTTATCAAACAAACATACACTGTTTTCGACCTTGCAAAATCTCTTTGAGCCTCACAGAGTTTTAAAGCCTTAAATCAAGATCCCGCCAGGATGAGATGATTCTTGCAAGAATGATAACCTGCAGATAAGGCAAGTTTAGTTGGATGTTGAAATGACTGGGCCTAACTCTGGCAATGGAAATGTCAATCAAAGAGTCTCAAGTCAAAGCTAAATATAAACTTCAGTTTGAGTTCTAAGACTGGATACCTTGGTTATTATTGCTTTTGATATATTTATACAACCTTGGACTCCAAGTTTAAAACCAGCTTTTAGTAAATAAATATCAAGGTCCTGGAATACTGGTAATTTAATTTGAAGTTAAAAAAAATGTTGGTTCCAAATTCCAAGCATTTGTATCTTGCAAATCGAGTCTGGCATTCTAGACTCTAGCAGCTACTCTATACTTTCCTGTTGTTATTTCCTTGTGAAGCTGGGGTTAGAGATGAATGATATGGGATAGCTCTGTACAGCCACCAAGGAAACAACAAACAATATTCATGTGGTTGTGTTTTTATAATACAACATTATTACTGGCCATTAAATTAGGCACATTTTCAGCTTATGAAAATATCAAAAGTGCATTGAAGCTACCATATTACAGTGGCAGGTGAAGCTGTGAAAGGAACAGGAAATTTTCTATCAATGCACTCTAACGGTGGTGTGACTATACTTGGTACACATAATGGCCTGAACAAGTAGTTTTTCTATGAACATAGTTTTCTAAATAATATAAGATCTGGAGCTATCTTTATTTTATTTAAGAATGTTATTGTTGTAGACTAAGGGTTCTGGCTTTTACTTGTTAGCAAAATAATCACCAACCAATTCCTACCCCGGAGTAACAGCAAACTGTTCATTGTTTCTCGCAAACTATTTTCTTAATACTTTTGCTAACAGATTCTTTTGACCTGTAAGTTGATATAGAAGTTAGAAAGCTGTATTATTTTCTGGGCAAAAACTTGTAAGGCAAGTGCAGTCTAAGTAATATATATGTTTTTCTTTGTTGTTTACCCCAAAAGGATTCAAGATCAATCCTTTAGTATTTCATTCTCAGAACGATGGCATGATTCATTTCCTTAAGTATAAACAGAGACTGCTTTTTTTTGTTGTTCTGGATGCCCAGACCAGGATAATCCCACAGAAACTGTATTAATAACAACACTGTTTGGCCAATGTCTCGGGCATATTTTTAATTAGCTTTTACATCTTAAATTAACCCATTTCTATTATTTTATATTTTACCATTGGGCTCGTGGTTTGTTAGCTCTTCCTCCTTTGGCAACTACATGACATCACCTTGACTCTGTCTACTCTCTCTCTATATATATCTCTTCCAGCCTGGCTATATTCTGTCCTGCCATAGGCCAAAGTAGCTTTATTCATTAACCAATAAGAGCAGCACATATACAGAAGCACTTTCTACATCTCTTCAGGAGAAATCAGGGCAAAAGGTAGGAATGATTTCTTTGGAGTCAGCATCTATGTGTGAGTGTCTAACTCCCCCCATGCCCCGTGTGCATATGCTTGAATATGGGGTAGTGTACTAACTCGTGTGGAGCCTCTATTGTCCCCTTGGATGGTTTGCATCCTTAGTTTTTGAACAAGGTCTCTTGCTGACCCTGGCTAGCTTAATGAGCAGTGAGGCCCTCACTTCTAGTGATTGGTTTATACTGTGAGTTGTCTTTCACTTGGTTACTGGAGATCTAAACTCAGATCTCCATGCTTATATGGAAGCAATTTGTTCACTGTGGCATCTCCCTAGACCTCTTTTGGACATTTTCCATTGGCTTTGAAAGTTGTAGCCATCCATTATGCAGGGCGATGGTTGTTGGATAGGTTGGGAGGCCCAAAGAGTGTTGTAGAATTCAGTTTATTTAGCCAGTGGTATTGGGGTGACTAGCAGGATGGGTGTGGTCTGCTCTGGGTAGTGGCTGAATGAGAACTGAAGACAGGATCATCAGCTCTCTTGGTCCTGGCTAGGTGAACTGGTTCAGAGCTTTATCCATCTTTCCTGGTATATGAAGAATCAGAGGTTATCTCATTCTGTGTTTGTGAGTGTGTTGTTTCCGCAGAAGTCTCTAATTTAGAGACTTATATTAATTATAAATGTTTGACTGATGGCTCAGGAATATTACTAGTTAGCTCTTACAATGGAGAGGTATGATCTGAAGAAAAACTTAAATATTAAATTATGTGTTATCACATGCCAGTGTCAAGTGAAGCTTCAACATTGTGTTCAAGTTTGTAAAAGGAAGCAGCGCTCAGAAGGGCATCTATGACTTGGTTCTGCCAATCCTGAATTTCTGGAAGGAAAATCTAGAAGTGGGTGAGTTGAGAAGTCTGTTTCTATCCACATCATTTATAAAAAGGCAATGTCAGGCCAAAAGTTCATCTTTGTCAAAGTTCATCTTGCTAAACCAAGGTTTATTGGGGTCACTTGAGAGTGAAGAGGTGGCTGAATAACCAAGAAGGCCACTTCAACATGAGTGATGGCTCATAAAGCCTTATCATTGGAGTCCCTTGTGTGTCTTGCAGGCAGCTATACCACCAAAAGGTCTCCTCCTACTACAGCAGTTATTTAGGGCATCTATATAAGCTCAAGAAGTTGCTTTATGAATCATATATACTTCAAGAGTCTCATGTTCTATATTCTGGCTTTTGGGAACCTTGTGAGGCTCCCCTTTATTACTCAAAGGAATGTTTTAATGTAGGAGAAACAGACATGTATATACACACAAACACACACTCATGTGACTTTGGTCACCCTCAACAATTACAAGTCATTTCTTTATATCAGTTACTAACAACACAATTTTAAAAATATTTTAACATCTTCATCTTCTCTCTGTTACAGAAAACAGCAATGGGAATGTAACACAGTTATAGAGTGATATAAACAGCATTCCTGAATTCAATCTCTAGTACCCTTCCACACACATAGAGAACAGTTTTCTTTCATAATATATTCAAGCATTCTGCATTATAGCCATATTGTAGGATATCCCCAAGTTTATAGATTGCTTTATCAATTTATTTATGCATACCCTCTATCCTCACTTTATGAACCTGATGTGAGATTCTCCTCTGTATGTTGTGAATATGTTTTTTTTTAACCATTGGTTAATAAAAAAGTTGCTTTGGGCTTATAGAAGGACACAATATAGCCAGGCAGGAAATCTGATAATAAAGAGACTAGGTGGAGTCAGGGAGAGGCCATGTAGCTGCTGGAAGAGAAAGACACCCATGTGCTGGTACCAGTAAAACATGGTAAAATATAAAATAAAAGAAATGAGTTAACTTAAGATATAAGAGTTAGCTAGCAATACACTTAAGTGATTGGCCAAGTGGTGTTGTAATTAACACAGTTTCTGTGTGATTATTTTGGGTATGGGATGCCAGGAACAAATGAGCAGTCTCTGCCTAAAATTGGCATGCCTGAGAGAGCTTGGAAAGAATTCTAGACTCAAAAGAACAGAACTAAGCATGTCTTTTTAGTAGCAACATCTTTTTGGGTAGGCTCTGTTTGCTAGAAGCAAGCAGTGATGCAATTCTTTTAAGAGAAGGCTTCCTGACTCAGTGATAGCAGTAAAAACTGTACACCTCCTTTAAGAAGGCTTCCTTGTTTGCACTGGTTGCAGGAACAGCTTTGGCTCTTTCAGGAGATTGAAAATTTAAATGGAGTTTATGAGCAAATTGATGGCTAAGTGAACCCACTACCTCCCTGGAGCTGGGGCAGGGAGAATGGCTCACAGAACTTGCAGGAAACAGATCTCTGCCATGTTGGACTGTATTGTGTTTGTGCAGCTCATTTAAAAATGTAATGAGGCCTGAGCCAGGACCTCTGTGGGTCCAGGCTTCAGTCTGGGAACTCCCAGGGAGTAGGCAAAACCCAGAAAACTCCCTGGGTCTGGGCGTGAGTCTGGGACCTCTGAGGGAGTAGACCTGAGCCAGGTCCTCTGTGGGTCTGGGCGCACCTGAGTCTGGGACCTCCAAGGGAGTAGAACAGAGCCAGAGACCTTTGCAGGAACAACCCCAAGCCAGGGACCTCTGCAGGAGCAGATCCAGACTAGCGGCATTTACAGAAACAGGTCTGAGCCAGCAACCTAGGCCTGAGCATGCCTGAGGCAGTGAACTCCACAGGAGCAGGACAGAGCCAGCAACCTGAGCTGGAGCAGGCCTGGGATGGCCAAACTCTACAGGAGCAGGACTGAGACAGCGACCTGGGCCAGAGTGGGCCTGAGGCAACAAATTCCACAGGAATAGGACTGAGCCAGTGACTTGACCAGAGCAGGCCTGAGGCAGTGAACTCCACAAGAGCAGGACTGAGCTAGCAATCTGGGCTGCAGCAGGCCTAGAATGGCGAACTCCACAGGCGCAGGAGCATTTGTGGAGGCAGGACTGAGCCAGTGACCTGTGCAGGAGCAGACCTGAGACAATGAACTACACAGGAGCAGGTACAGGGGAGCAACTTCTGAGAGAGTGGGACAGAGACAGAAACCGCTGCAGGTCCAGGAGTGAATCTGGGACCTTCAAGGGAGTAGACACAGGCCAGGACCCCTGCAGGTCTGGGCATGAGTCCGGGACCTCTGAGGGAGTAGGCCTAAACTGGGTCTCTCTGGGTCTGGGCACACCTGAGTCCAGGACCTCTAAGGGAGTAGATCGGAGCCAGAAACCTTTCCAGAACCCACCCCAAGCCAGGGACCTCTGCAGGAGTAGATCCAGACCAGGGTAATTTACAGAAACAGCTCTGAGCTGGCAACCTAGACCAGAACAGCAAACTCCACAGGAGTAGAGCAAACGCCAGGAATGTTGAGTGACCACCAGGAACACTGACTGACCAATGGGGTAAATAGAACTGTGTCACTGACTGTACCACAAGGATCAACCATCTGAGCCTTGGATCCACTGAGACCTAGAAGATTAATCACCAGAGTTACAGACAGCCCCCAACCAAACCAATTAGAGGAAAAGGTGAGTAGACAAGGTAAGGACACACACAAAACCACAAAGAGCAACACAACACCAGTAAAATCTAGAGACCTTAAAACAGCAAGACTTGAACAACCAAATGTTGATGAGGCAGAAGATAATGACCTAAAAAATAACTTCTTCAGAAGAATATTTGTGACTCTTAAAGAGGAAATGAGAAATTCCCTCAAAGAAATGGAGGAAAAGACAAACAAAAAATTGGAAGACATTAACAAATCCCTTAAAGGAAACCAAGAAAAAGCAAACAAACATATGAAATAAACTATTCAAGACTGGAAAACTGAAATAGTGGCAATAAAGAAAACACAAACCAGGGGAATTATAGAAACAGAAATCATGAGAAAACAATCAGGAACCATAAATGTAAACATAAACAGCAAAACACAAGAGATGGAAGAGAGAATCTCAATTGCTGAAGATACAATAGAAGAAATAGACTCATCAGTCAAAGAAATCATTAAATCTAAAAAAAATCTTAACACAAAATATTAGGAAATATGGAACACTATGAAAAGACCAAACCTAAGAATAATAGGTACAGAAGAAGGAGAAGTTCAACTCAAAAGCACAGAAAATATATTTAACAAAATCATAGAAGAAAATTTTCTCAACTTAAAGGGAGATATGCCTATGAATATACAAGAAGCTTACAGAACACCAAATAGATGGTATAAAAAAAGTCCCTTTGGCACATAATAATCAAAACACTAAACGTACAGAATAAAGAAAGAATATTAAGAGCTGCAAAGGAAAAAGGCCAAGTAACATATGAAGTCAGACCTATAAGAATTACATCTGATTTCTCATTGGAGACAAAGAAAGCCAGAAGGTCATGGTCAAGCATTATGCAGACATTAAGAGACCTCAGATGCCAGCCCAGACTACTATACCCAGCAAAACTTTCAATCACTATAGAAGGAAAAACCAAAATATTCCATGATAAAACCAGATTTAACCAATACCTAGCTACAAACCCAGCCCTACACAAAGTATTAGAAATGTAATGTTCTGTCCTTTCTCTTTAAGAGACAAGCCATGCCCACTCCCTTCCAGCTTCCAGCCTCAAACCCTAACTCACTCTCTCTCTCTCTGTCCCCGCGTTCTCAGAGAG
The DNA here is from genome assembly GCA_004026605.1 of Ondatra zibethicus. Taxonomy (NCBI): domain Eukaryota; kingdom Metazoa; phylum Chordata; class Mammalia; order Rodentia; family Cricetidae; genus Ondatra; species Ondatra zibethicus. The sequence goes on from PVIU01000135.1 coordinate 302,109, forward strand.
GCAGCTGTCCCTTCTTCTCCTCTCTCCCCTCTCTTTCTCTTTTCTCTCTCTCTTCGCTCTTTCTCTCTCTCTTCTCTCCTGCCTTTCCCCTTCGCCCTTTCCCCTAATAAATGTTTAATTTCACTCTACATGGTGTTTCCCTCGCTCCAGCCTGCTGTCGCCACATGTCTCCCTGCCTGGAGCTTAGAGACTGGCAGCCGTCTTTGCCTGGGACTGGCTGCTCTTAGGCCCCCCCACCCCCAGCCCACCACCACCTGCCTCCGTACCACATGGCTGGTCTTGGGGACCCACAGCAAGCTGCTGGGTTCCCGCAAAAGAAAAGAACAATAAGAAGGAAAACTCTGACCCAAGGAAATTGGCTACCCCAACAAAAACAGAAAATTGATGGTCTCAGAGCATCAAATCCCAAAGAAGGGAAAAACACACAAACTAACATCACCACCAACAAAAACTAAATTAACAGGAGATAGCAATCTACTGGTCATTAATATCCCTTAATATAAATGGACTCAACTCACCTATAAAAAGTCAGAGGCTAACAGGTTGGATATGAAAACAGAATCCATCCTTCTTCTGCATACAAGAAACACACTTTAACCTCAAAGACAGACATTGTCTCTTTGTAAAGGGTTGGGAAAAAAATTTCTAATCAAATGGATGGACCTAAGAAACAAGCTGGTGTATCTATCATAATATCTAACAAAATAGACTTCAAACTAAAATCAATCAAAAGAGACAAAGAAGGATATTTCATATTAGTCACAGGAAAAATCCATCAAGAGGAAATCACAATACTTAACATCTGTGCCCTAAACACAAGGGCATCCTCGCATGTGAAAGAAACACTTCTAAAGCTTAAATCATACATTAAACCCTGCACACTAATAGTTGGAGACTTCAACTCCACTCTCACCAGTGGACAGGTCAGTCAGAATATTGAAAATTGTAGAACAAAACAGAACATTTGAAAACTTTAGAACAAAAGAAGCAAACTCACTCAAGATAGCTAGATGGCAGGAAATAATCAAATTGAGAATTGAACTCAACAAGACAGAAACAAAGAAAACAATATAAAGAATCAATGAGACAAAGAGTTGGTTCTTTGAGAAAAATCAACAAAATAGACAAACCTTTATACAAACTAACCAAAAGGCAGAGAGATAATATTCAAGTTAACAAAATCAGAAATGAAAAGGGAGACATAACAACAGACACAGAGGAAATCCAGAGAATCTACAGGTCATATTTCAAAAACCTGTACTGCACAAAATTGGAAAACTTAAAGGAAATAGGCAACTTTCTGGAAAAATATCACTTACCAAAATTAAATCAAGGCCAGATAAGCAAATGAAATAGATCTATAGTTGCTGAAGAAATAGAAACAGCCATCAAAAGTCTTCCAACCAAAAAAAGCCAAGGATAAGATTGTTTCAGCTTAGAATTCTACAAGATTTTTAAAGAACTAATACCAATACTCCTCAAATTGTTCCACACAATAGAAACAGAAGGAAATTGTTTTCATGAAGCTACAATTACCCTGATTCCCAAACCACAAAAAGACATTACTAAGAAAGAGAATTACAGACCAATCTCACTCATGAACATTGATGCAAAAATCCTAAATAAAATACTAGCAAATTGAATTCAAGAACACATCAGAACCATCACCCACCATGATCAAGTTGGCTTTGTTCCAGAGATGCATGAATGGTTCAACATATGAAAATCTGTCAACTTAATCCACCATATAAACAAGATGAAAAATAAAAACTACATGATCATCTTATTAGATGTTGAGAAAGCTTTCGACAAAACACGAACTCCTTTCATGATAAACAGCAGGGATACAAGGAACATAGCAAAACATAATAAAGACAATATACACCAAGCCAACATCAAACTAAATGGAGAGAAAGTCCCAGTGATCCCACTGAAATCAGGAACAAGACAAGGTTGCCCACTCTGTCCATATCTATGCAATGTAGTTCCTGAGGACCTAGCTAGAGCATAAGGCAACAAAAGGAGATCAAGGGGATACAAACCGGAAATGAAGAAGTCAAACTCTCACTGTTTGCTGATGATATGATAGTTTATATAAGCAACCCCAAAAATTCTACCAAGGACCTTCTGCAACTCATAATCACTTTCAGTAATGTAGCAGGATAAACATTAATTCAAAAAAATAAATCAGTATACCTCCTGTACATAGATGATAAATGGGCTGAGAAAGAAATCAGAGAAACATCACCTGTCACAATAGCCACAAATATGAAATATCTTGGAGTAACTCTAACCACACAAGTGGAAGACTTGTTTGGAAAGAACTTTAAATCTATGAAAAAAGAAATTGAAGAAGACACCAGGAAGTGGAAAGACCTCCCATGCTCTTGGGTAGGTAGAACTAACATAGTAAAAATGGCAGTCTTACCAAAAGCAATCTACAGATTCAATGAAATGCCCATCAAAATCCCAGCAAAATTCTTTACAGACCTCAAAGGAGCAGTATTCAACTTCTTATGGAAAAGCAAAAAACCCAGGGTAGTCAAAACAGTCCTGTACAATAAAAGAATTTCTGTAGGCATCACAATAACTGACTTCAAACTGACTTCAAACTCTACAGTACTGAAAACAGCCTTAGTATTGGCACAAAAATAGACAGGAGGACCAATGGAACCGAATAGACAACCTGGATATTAATCCACACACTTTTGAACACCTGACTTTTGACAAAGAAACAAAAAATTATCAAATGGAAAAAAGAAAGCATATTTAACAAATGGTGCTGGCATAACTGAATATCAACATGTAGATGAATGAAAATAAATCCATATCTATCATTATGCACAAAACTCAAGTCCAAATGGATCAAAGGCCTAAATAAAGCCAGCCACACTGAACCTCATAGAAGAGAAAGTGGGAAGTACATTTGAATGCATTGTCACAGGAAACAACTTCCTAAATATAACCCCAGTAGCACAGACACTGAGAAAAGCAATTAATAAATGGGACCTCCTGAAACTGAAAAGCTTCTGTAAAGCAAAGCACATGGTCAACAAGACAAAATGACAGCCAACAGAATGGGAAAAGTTTTTTTACCAACCTTACATCAGACAGAGGTCTGATCTCTAAAATATACAAAGAACTCAAGAAAGTGGTCATCAAAAGAACAAATAATCTAATTTAAAAAATCGAGTACAGACCTAAACAGAGAACTCTCAACAGAGGAATCTAAAATGGCTGAAAGACAATTAAGGAAATGTTCAACATCCGTAGTCATCGGAGAAATACAAATCAAAACAACTCTGAGATTCCATCTTACACCCGTAAGAATGGCCAAGATCAAAAACACCAATGACAACTTTTGCTGAAGAGGATGTGGGGTAAAGGGAACACTCCTGCATTGTTGGTGGGAATGCAAGCTGGTACAGCCCCTTTGGATGTCAGTGTGGCAATTTCAAAGAAAATTAAGAAACAACCTTCCTCAAGACCAAGCAATACCACTTTGGGGTATATATCCAAAGGATGCTCAACTGTGCCACAAGGACATGTGCTCAACTATGTTCATAGTAGCATTGTTTGTCATAACCACAACCTGAATGCCCCTTGACCAAAGAATGGATAAGGAAAATGTGGTACATTTACACAGTGGAGTACTACACAGCAGAAAAAAATAACAACATCTTGAAATTTGCAGGCAAATGGATGGAGCTAGAAAACATTGAGTGAGGTAACCCAGACCCAGAAAGACAATTATCATATGTACTCACTCATAAGTGGTTTTTAAACATAAGGCAAAGAAAACCAGCCCACAAATCACAATCCCAGAGACCCTAGACAACAATGAGGACTCTAAGAGAGACAGACATGGACCTAATCTACATGGGAAGTAGAAAAAGACAAGATCTCCTGAGTAAATTGGGAGCATGGGGACCTTGGGAGAGTGTTGAAAATGAGGCAAGAACCAGGGAGGTGTGCAGGGAAAAATGTAGAGCTAAATAAAAATCAATAAATCAAAAAAATTTAAAAAATCTTGTATAATTAAGAAATACAGGTTAATAGATAATCATCAATAATAGTCAAGCTCGTAGTCATGTTACGTTTTCTATATATATAGAGAGATGTATTTCTGTTAGATAGGTAATCTTCAAACTGTTCAAGGAGTAACATAATATGTCATTTAAAATATTTTAATAACTTAGCCCTTTTTATGACAATGAGACACGTCTGCTCTTCCAGCACCAATTACTTCAAGAGGAAAAGGGCATCAATTCCTTAAGAAATTTGCTAGCCATTTGAGCAAGAAACTGCTCTTGCCTGAACTGAGTGATGTTATGCTGTATGAACTGGACATGCAGGACCCACATAAAAATGACTGCTGAACTTGCCTAAAGGTGAGATGGTCCTTTGGTGTTTCTGCCTCATGAAAGAGTCTGCCAGACATTCTGCAGGAACCAGAAGAAAGTGACTGACAAACTGCCTATATAGGTGGAACTGCCTTTGAAATTTCTTGCTTCATGGAAAAGTTTGCCGGATACTATGGGCCTGCAGGCTGAAGATGGATACCCCAACGGTACAAAAGAACTTTGAGTGACTGTCTAGGCAGCAAGATGTCTCTTTCAATTCTAGAGTTTTGGAAGTTGCTTCAAGGCACTTTCTGTTTATTTAGGTAATATTATATCCTTCTGGAGTCTTTGATGGATTTGAAGAATAGATGTAGTTTTCCTTACCTATGATAAAAGATAAAGTAGATATAAATATTGTAACTGTAATTCTTGCTTGACACATATTTTGTTATATGTAATTTTACTGTGTTAAAATTAAAGCCTTCATTTTCATCTGATATATATATAAAGAGTAGGTAGAGTCAGGGAGACACCATGTAGCCACCAGAAGAGAAAGATGCCCATGTGCCAATACTGGTAAACCATGAGACTAGTGGTAAAATATGAAATAATAGAAATGGGTTAATTTAAGATATCAGAGCTAGCTAGCAACAAGCATGATTGGCAGGCTGTGCTATAACTAGTACAGTTTCTGTGTGAATGATCCGGGATTGGGAGGCTGGGAGCGAACAAACAGTCTCTGCCTACATTAATCATTAATTTATCCACACTCTTCTATGTGAGAAAGTTCTTATTTAAATTGTTAGTGCTTCTCAGATGCTACAAGGTAAAATTAGTTATCTTTCTATGTATTGCAGTAAACATGCTGTAGAGAAATATGTATTCTGGTCTCCTACTCTACTTTCAGTACTAAAGAGACTGGAGAATTAAAAGCTTTGCCTCCAAGTTCCTGAAAATTTGGTTCCATCAGATGTAAATATCTGCCTGAGCCTAGAAAAGATCTCATGGTGTGTTTGGGACATGTGTTGAGAAGTAGGTACGCAATGTGTTCATCATCCAAATAGTATTCTGTCTCTGATGTCTTTGTGTGTGTTTCCCATGTTACATTTGAAGGTGAAAACAAGGATTGGAGAGATGGCTCAATAGGTTATGTGCTTGCTGTACATGCCTGGAAGCCCGACTTTGTAACCACAGAACCCTGCAGAAGTTGGGCACAGCAACACACTTGTAATTCCAGTGCTCCAGGTGGAACAGGTAGGAACAAGGAAATCCCAGGGTCTTGCTGATGAGCTAAGTCTAACCAAAAGTGTGAACTTCAGGTTCTGTGAGAGACCGTGTCTCCCAAAGGGAAAGTAATAGGTCTGGGGGTTTAGTTCAGTGGTAGAGTGCTTGTCTACCACGTAGGAGGCATGGATTCAGTCCCCCGCATTGCAAAAGGAGAACAATGAAACAGAAAGAATAAGACAGAGAAGCAAATGAGAGGAGACACCTAAAGGCTCCTTGTGCATCCACTTTAGGGCAGCTGCCTCCCAGCCATAAACATGAAGAAATTTGTCAAAAAGACAGCTAGGGTTTTTTTTCTTTGTAGTGATGCCACCGAGTCCATGAATGTTGCGATACACTTATAGTGACGCCAATGGTGGTTTTCTAATCCTGCCTAATCCATGTTGATGTGGAACTCATCTGTGGAACCAGCACTCTTCCAATTCCAATTTGTGTGTTCTTTAATTTCTTCATCAATTGTGAGCATATTTTTTAATTTTGTGTGTTGTGTTTTCTTTCCACACAGCATTCTTGATTTATTCAAATAAAAAGGACCTTTTAGAGATTATTCCCAACCTTCTGTTTTGTCTTGTTTTCTCCTTTTGCCACTGCATCCTTCCTCCTCTTCTGCCACTATATGGTGTGGCCTCCTGCCATTTTCAGTCACGCGCGTGTGTGTGTATACATATATGTGTGTGTATACATGCGTATCTATATGAATAATATCCATTCCAGCTTGTTTCAGATATGTCTGTTCCCTTTTCAGAGTTTGCAAATAAAACCTTTCCAGATCTTTGAGAATAAATTAATTGCTTTTTTTCTCTGTAATTGAACAGCGGTTCTTATATGTATTTCTTTTAAGCTTGCCCCATGACACTGAGTTTTGGACTGTTAGTTTACACACCAGGTTCACCTGGATCTGAGCTCCCAGCAAGCAGGAAAATGTTGTCATTCATCTGTTCCTTCCACGCTAGGCCTTAGATCTATCAAATTTGATCTAATTTCTGATGTTTTTTAAAGGTCTGTTTTGTGTCACAAATTCCTGTAGTAGCTTTACCATCTAATGAAGCCACAATGCTATTTACATTTTTGTCATGACTCTACCTGCAAAGACAATATTATAGCCAGAGGAAAAATGAGATACCTATTGACCCATTGAGGCATTGCGAATGTATAGACTCACAATTATACAGCCTAAGTTTTATTGCATTGTAACCAATTCCCAGAATGTTGGCTTATATCCAGTTTTGTAGAGTCTATCTCATTATTTCTTCCAGGCATTACTAGATAACTAATAATAGCCAGTGTTGATATATCATTTCAAATGTTTGTCACCCATTATTTCGTGCTGACAACAATCTTAGAATTTGCTGATAAACCAACTTGTACTTCTTTTCAAGACAGAGAATATATCTCATTATCATTCATAAGAATACTCACCCACAGTGAGACAGGCAGGCACTCTGTGAGAAGGTAGAGTGCAGACTAAGCAAGTCGCTGCCTGCCATCAGGGCATTTGATTCCAGATGGGAGAAAAACACAGACACTTGAGCCAAATAATGGAAGACTCAGTAAGTTATATAAAAATTATATTAATGAGCTATGCCTATCACAGGATGTTAGTAAGGATGGGATGAGGACCAAGCATAAGCTGGGGGAGATGAAAGCCAGCCCATTGGTAGAGAATTAAGTCTAACAGCAGCAAGGACCCCCCCCACCATAACAACAGGGAGAGAAAAAGAAGGAAGGAGATTTGGGGTTATGATGATAGACGTTCACGTTATATATATCACTTATAAATGCAAACTATATAGCATCATGTGTAAACTCAGGAGCAAAATGTTTCTTTGTAGCTTTTGCCATGTATCCATATGTTTTTTTCCTATTTAAATAATCTCATTTCACAATCTGTCTCTCAGGATCTCAGAACTAAATTATCATCCCATCTATTCTGAGCACAGCTTTGTCCAATAATAAGGGAAAATCACAAAAGTTACTAACAGCATTCTTGTTACTCAGATTTAATAGCCATTCAAATATTCGGCATTGTGCCGTGGAGAGAGATGGGTGGTCTTTGATGGACGTTTATACCTATACAAGTAACTCAATTGTGACTGTCCCAAACTGAAAGCTTTTTCAAGGCTTTGCACATTCATACAAAGCATGGCCTTTGTTTGCTGTGAGTTAATAGCTTTAGCAAACATGTAGCCCAGATGGGTTTTGAATGAAAGGTGACCCTGGAAATCAAGTCACCTTGCTGAGTGTCTTAGAAGGGAAATAACTAATTACTGAGGAACAACTGTTGTTGGTTTGTACACCAGGTATATCAATCCCTGGAAAGATAGTTCTTTTTGATTGAAGCTTTGATAAACATAACGACTTCTATTTTGTGCCGTTTCTGAAGATCATTGAATGTTTTTCTACATATGCCCAGACGGCTGCCTGTTAAACTTTAGCTACAACAGAGTAAAGAATGACTTCTCATAAAAGCACTCTCAAAATGAAAAAATATGACATTTTTATAAGGGTAATTAGAGGGCTAATCAGTGTTCTATGGAAAGACCGAGAAAGAGTGTTTTATTCCATATGGACTATATTATATCATCTCGGAATGTATAGTTTAAGTTGTTATGTAGTCCAGTTTATTTTGCTATAGTAGTTTTACCACTAAGTGAATTCCTTGAAAAGAGGAGAAGAGTTGTGCAAGTTTTGTGTGTGTGTGAGCATGTGGTAGTATGGCATGTGTGATGTATGTGTGCATGTATAGAGTGTGTGGTGTGTGTTTATGGCCTATGTGTATATTGTGTATACCATTCTATATGTATATGGTATGTGGTGTCTGTGTGTGACATGTAAATAGTGTATGTGTATGTTATAGGCTGTGTGTGTGTGTGGTTGTGTGCGTGCATGCATGTTTCTTCAGGGTGGATATTTTCTTATTTTCTCCAAGTAAGATATTCTAGAAATACAAAACATAAGTTTTATTACCCTACTCACTGATATTTTTCCATTGCTGTATTTTGAAAAACTAATTTTCAAACTGAAAAATCAGTTTAGTTAAAAATATTCAGTCAGAGCCTGGAGAGATGACTCAGCAGTTAAGAGCACTGATCGCTCTTCCAGAGGTCCTCAGTTCAATTCCTAGCAGCCATATGGTGGCTCACAACCATTTATAACCGGATCTGATATCCTCTTCTTGCACGCACACACTCATAAAGATAGAACACTCATACATACAAAAATAAAAAAAATACACATACACACATATGCACACAGTATTTTTTATATCTGGAGCTTCCAACTTGCACATATGTACATTCTAGCTCACTGTATGCCTTCCTAACTTCACTTTAAAGACATGAGCACTCAGAAGGGCATGGATACGGGCCCATCATCCAGCAGAAAGATCACCTGCCTACTTGTGCCACATTGGGTCAACCTTTCCTTTCATTGTGAATTATTTTTGTATTTTTTAAAATAATGCAGCCTACAAAGGCAAGCTTCTCTTAAATATTTCATGTTAGTTCATATGTACAATTAAAAATTAAAATGAAACTTGTCATTAAGAGATGAGAAGAATTTTATTGCAGTCAACTGACATTATTCCTCATTCACCCTCAGTTAGCTGGACAGTAAACCTAAGTGGTGGTGACACCATGTTAGGTGCAGTCAGGTTATCAGACAACTCACTCCTCATAAAATATTATCAAAGTATATTAGATCTCTTTATTACACTTTCGTTTCTTGGAATTGCTCTACTTTTGTTGTCATAAAACACGTTGAATTTATTTATATTCAAAGTTTTCTTAATGACTCTTAGGTAGACCTGAGACCTTCAAAGTAAAAAAGTAATCCTCCCTAGATTCTAAAGTGAAAGACTCCAGTCTAACCTTCTTGTTGTAAATGATGGTGGTAGGAGTATGTGGGCTAAAACTAGCCTACATTTGTTCGTTCTTTGAAAGACAATAGAAGGAAGCAGGACATTGAGAAAATGCATAGTTCATCTTTATCCTTTTGATCATCCTGAAAATATTTGTGAATTCCCATTCTCTGTCAGAGATTGTGCCAGGTACTTGATATATGACAATAAAGAAAAGAGACAAAACTTTCTTCCCACGAACTTCAAAGAGGTATTCAGTTAGCAAACATGCAGGCTTACAAATCAAATTTTGCAGAGAAAGGATGGGTAGGATGAGTTCATGCAACACAGTTCATGCTCATGTGTCTTGTCTTGGAATGCAGTCAGCACTTCACCACACAGAGACCATTCATTGTCTGCTTTTCGCAGCCCCTGAGTCTTCTGGCTCCCTTGGCGTTGGTCCTGCTCTGTTGTCTGTGAAAGAGTCTGATAACAAAAGTGTCTGTCTAGAGCAGTCAAGCTTGAATAAATGCAAGAGTGTGGGGGTGATGTTTTCATGAAACGTAGTCAAAATTTACATGCAAATAGTCCCACTGAGAAAAAATGAGGGTCCAGGGAAATGCTAATAAAGAGAGAGCAAGAAGGAGAGTGTGCACAAGAGAGAGAGAGAGAGAGAGAGAGAGAGAGAGCAAGCGAGCTTTTGTAAGATTTAAATTCTTTGAAATTTTAGAGATTATTTTTTTCAATCTAAAAATGTACTCTTTCACCTTTGGTGTTAGTTGTCTCTTGTTTTATCTTCAACCTTGTCTTTTAAAATTAACACAGTGCTTAATATAATGTGTCCATTTGAATGGCTGTGGGATATCGCCAAATATCATTTGTCCAAATATTACTTTGTACATGTGAGTGAGGAAGACCCCCCCGCATGAACTAACCATTTGAAAGTTTAGTTCTGAGTAAGGCAGACTGCCCTCACTGGTGCTGGGGGAATGGCCTCATCCAACCAAGAGAGTCCTTGAAGACAAGAGACAGACTGTGGAGGAGGAAACTTCGACTGCCCAGCAACTGGCACTAAGACGCTAGTCTTTCTGGAACTTTGGACGCAAAGCTAAATGAAGCAGCGGATGATGTTTCTGCAGACTGAGATGGCTGCCTCGGGGCAGAAGCTGCTTCTCTCCTACTTCTCAGGGTTTTGGATAGATCAGAACTGCTCATTGATTCGCATGTCCTGCAGCTCTTAGATCTGAATGTGGCCTCATAATCACAGGAGTCAGTCATGAGCAATAGATGAATCTTCCATTGATTGTTTCTTTAAAACACTGAGTGTTTTTAACCCACACTTGACATTTGGTGGCATAATGATTTGTAGAATTGAAATGACATTCTCATTTATTACCATGGCCTTGACTTCTATTGCTGCTAGGATTTTTACCTGCTTTGTTTCAAACAAATATTGACACATAGCTCTATATTCAGTTGTTCCTAGTATAATTTATTAAAAAATGAATTAAATTAACTCATTGAATTCAGAATGATAGTCAAATACTGATCAACATTTCCCCATGTTTTGGACAGCTTGGCCTGCAGTGAAGGAGTTCCCCAGATGGTGCAGCTCACGAACAGAATGATTCTTTCTATTACAGTTTTGGAAGCTGGAGGCTGAGATAGGGTGCCAACGTGGTCAGGTTCTAGTCCAGGGCCCGTTCTGGGTTCTAGACTATTAGCATCTCATTGCATTTTCAAATGGGAGAGAGAATGTGAGAACTCTCTTAGAGCCCATATACATGAACACCGATCTCATTCATGAGATTGCTGAACTGAATGCTCTCAGAACTCAATTGCCTGCAAACCATGAGCCCTAATATAGTCACACTGAGGGCAAGTTTTCAATAGCGGATTCTTGGGAGGACACAGACATTAAGTGCTGACAGCCAGTGTTGATCAAATATCTGATAGCCATTCTCTCTGTAACAGAGACAGAGCAGTAGTGGAGTGGTACAAACAACCGCAGGCCCAGACTATGTCTCAGAATTCTATTGAAAGGGTCACAACACTCAGTAAAACAAAGAGGAGGAAATACTGTATGCAAGATTATTATTATTATTTTTAACGCAGAAGTAGTATGAGAGAATGGGAAATTACAAAGTGTGAAATGTCTGACTGTGCAGTAAGGCAAACAAGGAATCAAAGCCTTTGGATCCCATATGGTAAGCAAACAGTGAAAAAGCCATTTCCACATGGAATTAAAAGAAACATAACATATTGGAAGCAAAGCAACATAAGGAAAAATGCGTATGTTTTGGTTACAGCAGATAACAGAAATGACCCTTGAAACCTATCACTTCTCTGAGTGTACGATAAGTCTAAATGTATTTTCTAAATATTAAAATTATATAGTATGAGCATCAGTAATCAAATAGGAAATTTCACTATGTTGATTAATAAGATACAGTTGTGTATATGTCCATTAGTAGCATACTGGACATATAGGCACATGTATAAAAAGATGCGTGCATGTTTAGGAAAGTATATGTAATACATACTTTATGGAGTAAATATAAATTAAGTCATAGTTTTAGTTTCAAAAAGAGACATTTTACTTCCAATGAAAGCTGAAAATTTACTATTTTTGACTAGTGCAAGTTTGCTAAATTTGTTTCTTAAATACCTTATCTAGTTATGATTCACTTTCAAAGTTTGGTACAGAAGTCTCTCAATATGAAAAGTTCTTGTAATTGAAACATTTTTGAAACAATTAATACAACACTGTGGAAAGACGGCGCAGCCAGTTACGAGCTTGCTGGTGCACATGAGGACTGGCGTTGAATAACCTTCACACACATAAGAAGCCAAACAGGCAGCTGCATCTATAGTTCCAGTATTGGGAAGCAGAGATAGGCAGATCCCCAGAGCTCCCAGGACAGCCAGCATCACGCACTCAGCCCCAGTTCCCAGTGAGAGTCACAGGCTCCAAAAACATGCTAGACAGCTATTGAAGAATGAAGTCCATAGTGGACCTCTGGCTTTCCACACGTACATGCATGTGCACAGATGTGCACTTACCAGGAAAGAAAACATGCACTCCTATTAACACACACACACATAATGGAAAAAAACAAAGAAAGAAAGCAGAAAGAAAGGAAGGAAGGAAAGTAGGCTGGCAGGCAGGGCGGCCTTCATTGAGGAGCTCAGAGGTTATGGATGTCTATGAAGGGAGGATATAGAGACATTAATTGCAAGACAATGTACTTTGAAGACCCTTAAACATTCCTCAGATTTATTACATACAGTTGGGAGAACCTGTGCTGACAGGTGAGAACAAGGAGAATCATAGGACCTTCTCCTACCTACTTAGCAAATTACAGGGGGAAAAACCTTCAGGAATAAAGATTTGAAATGAGGGATAAAAGAAGATAAGATAAAAAACAAAACACATTTGAAAAGCAATAAGATAGTATTTCAAGATGTTGGCACTGTCTGGTATGTTTCTTATTGTTAAGGAGTTATTTGTGGAAATTTGTGTATCTACTTTTACATTAAAAATGTACTTAGTAACATCTTTTAAATCATTTAAAGTTAGAATAATTATTTTTCAATGCTTTTAGGAGATTTGTCAAACTACTATATCCAAGACTTTAAATAAATCGTACTTTCACCATGGAAAAGTTAACGCTATAAATATAATGTTGATGGAGTTCGAGATATACTCCCCCTGAACGTGACACCTCGGTGTGTGAGATGACAGCAGAATAGTGTTACTGACACCGCCACCTCTGTTTTCTCTGGTGGTACTCACCCTACCTGGTAGGGGAAGATGCCCTTATCTGAGAATTCAAGAACTCATGGGACTCTGCAGAAGTAGGTCTCGCCAAGCCTGCCTCACTGTTAACATTAGAGCATATTCCCTTTGTGCAATTACACTCTGCTACTTTTTACGTCTTCATTTAATTCAGAATAAAAAAAATTATATCTTTATCTTGAAAGGCCCTGTTGTCACATAACCCTTCCAGAAGCAAATACATGTACACGATGTCCTTTTTTGACTTCCTTGTTTGTTCATCATGTCTCAGCTATGAACCTTGATCTTGGTGAGAAGCAAGCCTTTTATTCTCCTTTGTGTTAGACAGAATTTCAACTAAAATATTAATGAGGTCACTCTTGGGCATTGATGATATTACTAAAAGTTATTTTCAGGTTTTCTTTCAGTAGGATCAGCTTAATAGACTCTTAATGTAGTTTTAGATTTATTTCCCTACAGCAAAAACCCAACTGAACTCAATGGTTTCTGTTTCTCTTCTTATAACCTGTAATATACCCATAAAAGCTTCGAGTTGGGAAAGCTCTGTAAGTACAAGGTGACTTTGGAGAGCAAATCAACAGAATTAGTAAACCCTTCTCCTTTCTGACCTTTCAGATTTTTCTCTTAAAACCAAGAGGGGAGAGTGAAGCCATATCCTTACTGCTTGAAAATAGGCTGTTTTAGTTTTGTTTTCGTTGTTTTGGTTCAAAAACTGACAAAAAAAACCAAGCTGGGGGAGAAAGAGTTGATTTCAGCCTACAGCCTGTAGCCATACATCTTGGCAAACCAAAACAGAAACTCGAGGGAGGAGCCAGGGGATAAGAACTAACCCTGGGGTATGTGGCTTCCTGCTTGCTTCCAGGCTCACAGTTAACTTTCCCTTCCAGGCCATGCTCACTTGCCTAGCTAGGAAGAGCACTGCTCGTAATGAGCTGAGTCCTTCTGTATCAATTAGCACCCAAGAGAATATCCGCAAGACATTCCCACAGGCCAGTCCAAAGGAGGCAGATCCTTGTGTCAAGGTGACAACTGAAGCCATGACACAGGCCAAAATGCACCTCATTTAAACAAGATTTCTTTTGAAATTAAAATATGTTTACATGGATTTCCCTCCTTCACTCCTCCCTCTAGCCTCAATGCAATCTCTCCCTTGCTTTCTCTCAAATTTATAGTATCCGTTTCTTTAATTATTCTTAAATGTGTATATATTCCTAAGTGTATCCATACAACCCATGCAGTCTGTCTAATGTTACTCGTAGGCATGTTTTCGGCACTGACTACTTGGTATTGAATACCAATTTGTGTACTCTTCCCTGGCAAAGGCTACTTCTCCCACTCAGCATTCGCTGCCTGTAGTTATTTGTCTAGGGCTGAGGCCTCATGAGCATTCTCCTTCCATGCTAGCATGTCTGTTGTTCAGGTGTAGTCCTTATTCAGGTCATGTTTAGGCAGCCATGTTTATGAGACTTCATGAGCATAAGTTCTCTGACATTTTTAGGAGTTCTAATCTTACTGGTGTAGGAGGTCCTTCTGTATTTCTGTTGCTTTCATTAGTTGAATAAAGAGACTGCCTTGGCCTTTTGATAGGGCAGCCCTTAGATAGGTGGGGAAAAGAGAACAGAATGCTGGGAAGAAGACACAGAGACAGAGAGCCGCCATGAAATCACCAGAGTCAGACATGCTGAATCTTTTCCGGTAAGCCACGATCTCGTGGTAAACACAGATTTGGGTTAGTTTAAGATGTGAGAGTTGGCCGGGAAGAGGTTAGAACTAATGGGCCAGGTAGTAATTAAATGAATACAGTTTCTGTGTAATTATTTCGGGTATAAGCTAGCAGGGCAGCAGGAGCCGGGCGGCTGGGAATACGGCCTGCCCGTGCCTCTCACTACATCTTACAGCAGATTGTTTACTTCTGTTTATTATGTTTATAATTCTTCTTCCCTGCACCACCTCCCCCGCATCTGCAGTGACCCCTGAGCCTTAGGTATAGGTCTTGTGCAGTAGATATATTGGTGGTGGCTGAGGACCACATAGTCACTTGTTCTCTACATTTTGATGAGTTGTGGTTTTCTGTAATGGTTACCACCTATTGTAAGGAGAAGTTTATTTGATGAGGGATGAAATCTATCAAACACGCCTTTTAAAGAAAAAAAGTACATTATTGACACGTTATAACTATTGTACATACTAATCTATTGCACATATTAAATGATAATGCTGGGATAATCACGGCATCAGTAATGATAAATTTATGAGATATGGTGAGTTTTAGTAAAAGACTTGTTAGCAGTTAAAGAGTAGTGCAGAATTTGATGCATATGAAGATAGAATTAGAAAACAATTGAATCTTTTCTATAAGAACTGTGTGGTAAATTACTGGTGTGTGTGTGTATGTATGTATTCATGAGCTTGTTGAATACTTTATTTCTAGATGACATAAGAGAGTACTAGTAATTGTGTATAAATCAGTTGTCTACAATTCTGTTTATTGGTCAAGAAGTTCTAGTAAACAAATTTTATCATGTAATTAATTCTAGAGGTGGTGAGGACAAACAGCAGTGAACAAAATTAAGCAAAATAATTTTTGCCCCTTAGAAAAGGAAACAATTGTGAGAACCATGCAATAACCAGTAAAATATTAGGACAATTACTCTCTGTCATCGGGAGTCCTATATATACCTATGGTTGGGCAAGATCAGGTTTCCCGCAGGGAAGTCATTTGTCCACTTACACACAAACTGGTCTTCCAGCAAGTGATGGAGGTCCTTTGAAATAATGTACAATTTCAATGAATTGGCACAACCTGAAATCAATACCTTAACATGAGCAATCAACAGCTCAAAGGCCCGAGGCCAGATTGAAGCTGTTCAGAAACCAGCTACTCAAGCAAGGAAGAGGAAGAGAAATAAAGTTTCTAGGATCAGAAGGACAAAACTGAGAGTTTCAGTTTTAAGGATTCTACTTTGATAAAAGAAATAACCCTGTAATAGTAAAGAATCCACAGTAAAGGGCTTAGGCAGTGGTCTGGTCTTCATTCTTTCCATAACAGGTGTATGCCAACTTGCACATCCAAGTAGCCCAATGTGACTAGAAGTGGACCCATGTCTCTAAATGGCAGCTCTCTCAGGCACAACTCAATGATTGGACTCATACCTCTTGACATGATGTTATCTAACCCTGTTGAATAGGGGTTGTCTTCCCACTGGGAGAAGTAAGATCGGGTTTATCATTTCATTTGTCCCAACACATCTCATTCTGTGAATTCAAAATTGAAAAAGTCTGTTCTTTATCAAATGACACTAAAGATGTATTCACCTAGCTTAGATTGAAGCCAAGCTGAAGATTTAGGCAGAACCACTCCATATTTATTTCTCAGATTTAAAGGTGAGTTTATAGCACATTAGGTAATTTTTAGAAACTGCAATTTAGGTTTTTTAATCTCCTTGAAGCTTTGCTGATCCTGGATACTACCAAATGATGTGTTTCTCTATGACATCATTTTACAGAAAAACATCAAACATCATATTGTTGTTCTAAGGAATACTTAACCAATTCCTAATTTTCACACCAATTTCCTTTTTTAAAAAGTAATAGGGTTTAGAAGCAGTACTGCTTTTTAAATGTTAGGAATAGGGAATTTTGAACCCAAAATATTAGACAATTCAATAAGAATTTACACAAATTGGCCTTTCTCCTCTTCTTTAGCATAGGAATGCTATATTTTAGGGTGTTATCAGTTGAAACAATTCTCATACCAGATATTGTACATTTTGATAAGTAAAGAAAATGTGACTCATGTTGTTTTCTTGCCTTAATTTCTCAAGAATATTATCAAATGACTAATGATAAATATTGGATTGTGTCTTTTTATTTATGAATATATTGTCTTTGTGAGAGCATATTACCAACATATGGTTTAGCTGCTTTTCAGCTTGTTCAGTGATACACTCTAAAGAGACAAAATATTTCTATATTCAAAGCACCTCTCTATCAAAATGGCCACTTGCCACTGAGCTCATTTTATCTCCATCTCTTGTGTCTCTTCTACTTGAGAACATCTTCGCAACCGTGTACACTTGTAGAGGTTATGATGTTTCTTCTGGATTTTTGCTAGCACCAGGAAACCACCTATATTTTATGAAAATAGCTGTATACTGTCTATGCAGCTTTCCAACAGTCCTGGTCTTTACTCATTTTCAGTGGAAAGTTCTTCCTGAAAATGTATCGTTGCTGATTGTGCACAGTATCCTAACTGCCAATTGGATCTTTAGCATTTTGTGTAAGTATAGCTATAGAAATGTTATAAAAATTCCCAGTTTCTCATAAACATCACAGCAGCACGTGGCTGGCACAACCTCTGATTTTTCTGCAGCACATTAATGTACATGAATATGATTCCAATCATTTTTGGGAAGTTTCAAAGATACTTTCTAAGGCTAGAGTTTGGTTCTGTCATCCTCGGGTCTGTGCGTATAGGGACATAAAAAAAGTCCCTCTTTAGCTCACCCAGTGTATGAAGAAATTGCCATCATGAAAACTTCATTAATATGTAAATTGCAACATTTTGATTAGCATTTGCAGACCCCTTTTGTTAAGAAAAAAGACTACGGAAGGAGCTAACCAGATTGCAATAATTTACATAATAAAAACTCAGTGGTGGCAATGCCACTGAGTAAAGGACCTAAAGAAAGCTAAAATGTCTTCTTAAACAGCTTAATAAAATACAAGGATCACAAAATACAAAAGGAGAGAAAATATTTTTCTTTGAACTGACAAACTCTCCTGGAGTGTGGAATCCTGAGGTACATGAAAATGATGGGGTTGCACATAGACACAACAATATCATCATCTTCATATTTTTCAAACTTAGAAGTATATGTTTATATCACAGATATGTAACACACATGAAAGAAAATATATTCCCCACTGTAATGACCTAACTATTGATAAAATATAACTTTAGGAGTCATGTTCATTGAAAAAATAACTCATAACTCAATGAAGTGATCCAAAGGCATATTTCATAGGGTTATAAAACTGTAAAACAATGCAAAAGAAAAACAACACAATAGAAAAAATTTATTTGATGATTAATTTTAATATATAATTTTGGTGAGTTTTTGCCCAACAGAGAATTTTTGATTAGGTTATTTTAAAAGGGAAAACCAGCAGGCTAGAGAGAGGTCCTGAATTCAATTCCCTACAACCACATGGCAGTTCACAACCATCTACAATAGATGCCTATAATGCCCTCTTCTGGCAGGCAGGTATATATGTAGAGCAGTCATACATAAAATAAAAATAAATAAATGAAAATTCTAAAAATGAGAGAAAACCAACCCCAAAACTGAAAATGATATACGTTCTATTTAAATGGGTGGTTTTCTTGGAAATATGAAGAAGGCATAAATGTGACTTTGGGTTTTCAGATGCTTATCTTTTTTTTCTCATTTCACTTCTTATTTGTTAGATAAGTCTACACTGTCCTTTGATGTTAGGTTCCTGATATATTAAGAAAAAATGAGATTATAGAATATGAGGAAATACAGTACTATATGGAAAGGAAATATAGAAATCAAATTAGAATCTTTCAAAGGATATTCTCCTGAAAAATATTCAGTGGCACACATTTCAGAGGAGGCAGAGAACAGTGAGCTGGGCATGGGGGTTTCTTCCTGTGAATGTCTTCGAGCTGATTCTAGCCAGACAAAGCCATTCTTGACATCAGTCATTTGTTTGTTACTCAAAGGAGTCCTGAAATTCCTTTAACGGCTGATTGCCACCTAGAAGGGGGGTAGTTTGGGTCTCAATGCTTTATCTTTGGTAACATTCTTGTCTTTAGTGTCATAGCAATTAGGTTAGTTCTGGAGAAAGCTATTAATCATTTCAGTTAGTGTTAAATCGCCTAAGTGTGTCGATTTGGAATCTGGAGGAGAAATGGAAGATGGATGAGCTGCCCCTAGTTCAATGTGATAATCCAAAACTAAGTGTCTGCTGCCCTACTTGCTTTACAGAGTTGATGATGTAAGTTTTACAGTTGCTAAGCTCTGCCTTAATAAGAAAAGAGAATGCTGCCTTATGGTTCAGAAGCAGGAAAACCAAAGATTAAAGGAACATTAAACCAAAGCTGGGATCCAGGTCAAGATGCTATAAACTATTTGAACCAAAGGCTACAGAAAGATCTGAGACAAGAAGCAGTGACCCATCTTCTCCCTCTTCTGTCTCTAGACACTTTTCTAACCATGACCAGCCCTGGGAACGGAGCATTAAAACCTAGAACAGTTCTTTCTTCCTTTCATCAGTTTTCTTTGCATTTTTATTCTGTGGAGCTCCTGTTCCATCCCTCAAAGAAGAAATGCTACACAAAGAACTTTAAATCCAGACAAATCCCTGAGTCCTCCTGCCCCAGAGTGTTAGTGTTGGACTTTTTCCTTTTGTCCAATCAAACTGAAACATAACACACACACACACACACACACACACACACACACACACACACTCTTACACAATGACTCACACATAGACACCTAGACAGACACACATACACACTGACACCAACACAGCACACAAAGACACATATACAGAGATATACAGACAGACAGACACACACACACACACACACACAAGCACACACACCACACACTTTAATTTTTCTCCTTCCTGGGGCCAATTACCTGGTAAGAAGTCAACTTAAGGGAGGAAGAATTCATCTTGGCTTCTAGTTTCAGAAGGAATACAGTTCCTTGTCTGGGGAGGGCATGACTGCAGGAGCAGGAGGCCGTGACACATGCACATCCAAGAAGCAGAGCAAGCAGACAAATGGGAAATGTGACCGGATGAAAAATAGTAAGACTTGAGAGGGACCCAGTGTATACAGGGAAGTTTCACTTCTTAAAAGTTCCAGAGCATTTGACCCAGCAACTGGGACCAAGAGTTCAAGTACATAGCCTATGATTGACACCTTACAAATCAAACTATGTACAACAGATATAGGCAATCTGGCTGCATGTGCTGTAAAAGTTATGAATGTCTTCTTCCATTATCACCGAGGAAGTAGATAAGGATTCCAAAGATGCCTTCTTGATGACTCACTGCCCCGCAAGGCAACCAACAAGTCACTTGAATTCTGAGTCTATCAGCCCTATTTAGGAACAATCTTAAGAGTGCAACATAGATGATATTGGCTTATTCCATGCTGTAATTCTTTAATACCCAAGGTTTCTCAGTGCTAATGCCTACATTTGGAGTTAATATATTTGCTGGTATTATAATTTCTGATCACTTAGGAGATTGTTCAAAATAGAAGCTAATAAATGAGCAATATTTAGTAGAAGAGGGAAATTAGAAAATTATTGAAAAGAATTGCTCAGATTATCCTAAATGTTTCTATCCTGAAATGTATAGAAATATTCAAAAGCATTTAAATTTGGAGGGATTTTCTCAAACACATTGGGAAGGCTTTGTCCTTGGTTAGCTTCTGCTAAAGAAGTTGTGCCATAACCAAGCAAATGATGCAATGTCTAAAAATAACAACTTTTTTTTAATTTCCTAGTCATGTCACATTCTCTTGAAAAAATGTGAACTAGTGTACCCATGGGGAAGACATAGTACAGACTGAGAAAAGAAAAAAAATCTCTGCAGAAAGGTGGTTAGTCAACGAAACTCTCACACTGCTCACCTTTCCTACTGATTTTGACATCTTAGCTATAACTGAACTCTGAGAAACTCGAGAGGAAAATATTTATGATTTTTTTTAAAATTAAGGAACAGCAAGTAAAGAAATCCAAATGACCTAAGATCTTAAGACTTTGTACGTAGATCAGTTGCTAATATGCAACCAAATGGAATACATGTAAAAATAATCATTGACTTTCACATTTGATTGGTCAGCTTAGGTGTTCCCTTTACACTTTTCTCTTTTATTAATTAATGTTGCTGTTTCAGCTTCAGCTTGCACATATGAACTCAAGTCATGGCGTTTAGGATGATCACATATGCAGTGAGGATTTGAAAAGCAGTGCTAGTATTCTTCTCTGCATCTGTTCTCAGAAACCTATGTATTCTTTTGTGAACACAGCTTCTTGAGAGACTGAAAGGATCAAGTTATGATTTTAAATCAATATTTTTAGAATATCATGACAAGAAGGCAAAATAGAGGAATTGGATCTTTCTGTCAAATTTAATGACTAATTTACACATTTGTGAACAGAACAAACAACAAAAAATTTTGTACATAATAAATAGGCAAAACCTATAAGTTGTACGTAACAAGAAAAAAATTTCCTCGTTACAAATATAGAAACTATTTTAATAAAATTAAATTGATACTTTGTGAAGACCAAGTTATACATTATTATGCTTTAAACTATTTGTAAGATTTTTCTATTATACCAAAATTAGGTATTAGCTAAAATTTGAAGAAAAAACTGATCATAAATACTTTTGGTATTTGTGCTGGCTAATTTTATGTCATCTTTCAAGAAGCTAGAGTCATCTGAGAGGAGGGAATCCCAATTGAGAAGATGCCTCCATAAGATCAGACTGTAGGCAAGCCTGTAGAGCATTTTCTTAATTAATAATTGATGTGGGAGGGCCCAGCTCATTATAGGTGGTGCCTCCTCTGAGCTGGTCATCCTAAGAAAGCAGACTGAACAGGCAATGAGAGCAAGGCTGTAAGTAGTTCTCCTCCATGGCCTCGTATCAGCTCCTGCCTTCAGATTCCTGCCCTGTTTGAATTCGTGTCCTGAATTACGTTGAGATGAACAGTGATGTGGAAGGATAAGCCAAATAAAGCCTTTCCTCACCAGGATGCTTTGGTCATGGTGTTTCATCATAGCAATGAGAACCCTAACTAAGACAATACCAAAACTTCTGTTTTAACTCCTGTGTGTATACTGCCCACCAGAGTGCCTTGATGGTGGTCCATCAGAGAAGCAGAGACCTATTTTCCTGTATAGGGAAAGAAAAATAGTCTTTTTCCTCTACTCATTTTAGGTACATTGGCTAGATCATTGTAAATTAGATTTTACTAAAGGTGAAAAAAAAAAAGAAAAGAAAGAAAAGAAAAATTAGAAGTCTGTTAACAGGTACATCATAGACATATGGAGTCACCCAGTGTGTTGGTAGAATTTGAACTAATACCTCATTTGAGCAAATGCAATTTCCCAGAGAAGCAACAAGACAAAAGGGCTTCTAGGGCAGCATTGTAAAGAGACTGGTGGAACTGAAGGCCGTTTAGTTTGTCTTTTGATAGAGCATCTTCTGCTGTTTTCATGGGACCAATAAGAGGTCAGATTTATATTCTCTGGTTCAAAGTTACTGTCTTTCCCAGAAGATAGTGAAAGCCCAGAGATTACTCTTATCTCTGGTTTTTGCTTTTTAACTTGCTGTTTGTTGCTCAGCATACCCCTTCTTCCTGAAAGGCTTATTTGGTACTGGCACACTGTGAGTCTGCTCAACTCTTCCTAAGGCAGGATAGAAAACAGGGCAGCTCATGAGGACATTGAAGAAAAGGAATCTCCTCATGTCTGGACTCTGGCTAAGAACTCTCACCAGCTTTGAGTCAAGAATTCCTTCACAGTTAGCAGTGTTTACTGGAAAGGTTGCTGACATAGAAGCCATATTTGTTTCTCACAGACATACTTTCAAATAAAAATATTAAATAGCAACACACCAGGTTTGAGGCCAGTGTGCATATGACCTCCAGTGTGGCCTTAATCCTGTCTTTGATAGTTTCTAGAAATTCTACACACACGAATATTAATTTTGTTTGTAGTAAGTTCCTGCATTCCTAACCATTTGCCTTGGCTGAAATTCAACACAGAGCATCTTGGGACTACCCTGAGCTCACTAAAGATGATAACTTCCAAATGCACCAAAGCACTATATATGGCTACTGTAAGGGGGATAAAATACAACTCTAAGTTGAATCCCCACGCCTGTGCTTTCCTGATTACCTTATTCTTTAGAAGAGCATCTCTCTCTTCACTCCTGTGTTTAAATAAAAATAGCCCTCTAATAAACTCTAGCTCTGCTTCCAATTAGCTGATGCTGAATTTTTTTTTCTGCAGCGAAGTTTTGACTTTAAGTTAAGGATTGACTTTACCTGAGTGGAGGTCCCCTCAATTTAGATTAAGGAAGTCCTCATGCTGCTGGTGGGAGTTCTGGGCTTTACCTCTTCCCACAGTGCCCTGGTCACACCAGACCCTTGTTTTCTTCCTAAGTTCTTAAATTTGTGGATCTAACGAGAGGAGATTATTTTGTAAGTTATTGCAAATTTTTTTAAGTTACAGGTATGTTGGTTTCTAGGTTAATTCAGTCCTTGATAATTACATATTATAGATTCCTAGAGAGTAGTTTGACTGTGACACTGTTTGTTCTCTAGAGACATTACTCTAGAATAGAATTCTGACAAAAAGAAACTATGGCAATTTTTTTAAAATTTACATTTTGCATGTCCCATGCTAGAAGAAAGGAACACAATGTGTACTAAAAATTTAGCAAGTAGAAAGCAATGGGATAAGAAAATGCATGAGTAGATGTTGTTGGAAGCCTGCTTGTTTGTTTTCCAGCTGCCCAGACTCTCAAAATAATCACACAGAATCTATATTATTTAAATCACTGCTTGGCCAATCACTTAAGTGTATTGCTAGCTAGCTCTTATATTTTTGGTTAACTATTTCTATTCATTTCTATTAAGCCACATGACTGTGGCTTACTGGCAAGGTTCTGGCATGTCTGTCTCCAGCAGTGGCTCCATGGCTTCTCACGGACTCTGCCTATGTTCTTCCAGCATTCAGTGCCGTTTTCCCGCCTAGCTCTATTCTGTCCTGCCACAGGCCGAAGCAGTTTCTTTATTCATTAACCAATAAAAGCAACACATAGACAGAAGAACCTCCCACAGAAAGTTGAAATATTAATGGCATGCATGAGTTGATGCAATTTGCAAACTTCCCAGGGAATGAATGTAGAATGATTTCTGCAGAATACTTTGCCATTGACTAAAGCCTAGATGAAGGTACACAGCATCATTGCAGAGTAGGCTCAGTAATACTGGAAACAGCAGGACATGTTGAGGGTAGGAGCATATTTTAGAATTGAGTGTATGATAGAATTTGTTAAAGCTGGTCTAAGAAAATGAAATTACTAAATTTCACTACACTGTGAATACTGGAGGAGTCACGGACAGTTTCTAGTACATCAGTCATAATATTCCTGGAATATCATTGGGCATATTATGATGGGAAAAGGCTGTAATCTAAATAAGCATAAGAGTTCATAACTCCAAATCTAACTCCAGAATAAAGGCTGCTGTAAATCAATTATTGATCTTTTAATACATGCATATAATTGAACACTGAGCCTGGAGAACTAGCTCAGTGGGTGAAATGCCTTATGGGGATGCACAAGGACTTGAGTTCAGATCCTCTGTAACTATGTAAAAGCTGGGTGTGGCAGCCTATATTTGTAATTCCTAAAGCTATGGAGTTCAGAGATAGATGGCCTCCCAGAGCAAACTGGCCAGCCAATCTAGCCAAATTAGTGAACTCCAGGTTCAGTGAAATGCCCCATCTTGAAAACTAAGGTGGAGAGGGATTAAGGGTTATTTTTGTCCTCCAACCTCCATATACACGTGTGTGTGTGTGTGTGCATGCACATGAGAGTGTGTGTGCGCATGCCACACACACACACACACACACACACTGGATGCAATCCTAGACTTTTAGTAACAGCCTATTATCATAAAGGCTCAT
This sequence comes from Ondatra zibethicus, assembly GCA_004026605.1. NCBI lineage: Eukaryota > Metazoa > Chordata > Mammalia > Rodentia > Cricetidae > Ondatra > Ondatra zibethicus. Next base: position 327,126 of record PVIU01000135.1, read on the forward strand.
CCACCCTGAGTATCATGGTCAATATTTTTATAACTGAAGACAAGTTAATAAAAGAAAAATAAAGCACATATTTTTATTAGATTATATATTAAAGAGATTAAGAAAATTCTAAAGGAAGAGGAGATTGTGTTTATTTTGTGTTTGCTATAACATATATTTTACCTTATATCAATGAATCATTCCATCAAAATGAGTCGTAAACTAAATTATAACTGATTTAAGTTAAAACATTTTTCTGAGGAAGAAAAAAACATAACATGGAATGTTCATTTGTTTATAAAGTTAGTGACCACATGGCATGACACCTGTGTGGTTTTGGGATTCAGAGGCAGAAAACAGACTCTCCCTAAAAGGCAAAAGGGACTTAGTGAATGCTTTTAAACACATCGTTCCCATCTATAGGGAAGTAAAACACAAAGGACAGTGAGGTGGTTCTGTCTTAAGATTTTGATGGATGAACTTGGACAAAGGACCATTTAATTTGGGGCTGAGTATAATACATATATTCATCATCATTCTTGGCATAGTCAAAATTTTTTGGATCTGTATTGACAATTTTCCTTCCCTTCTTTCTCTTGTATGTGTGTGCACATCTGTGTATGCATGTCTGCATGTGTGTATAGATGCACATAAGTGAGGAAGCCAGAGATCAAACTTGTGTGTTGTTTCTGAGGCATTGTTCATTGGCTTTTTGGGTAATTTTACTTTTAAAATATAACCTCCTCTTCTTTCCTCCCTCCAAATACTCCCAGGAAGTCCTTTGCTTACTCCCTTCCAAATCCCAGTTTCTTTTCCTTTGATTAGTATTGTTATACATGTGCATAAATACATAAGTATATAAACATAAAATGCTGAGTCCATTTGTTGTTTTTTGTATGTATATGAGTTCAGGGCTGACCACTTGGTGTTGAATAACACATTAGAAGATTCATCCCTGGGAGAGAATAACTCTCCCTCTCTCAGCAGTCATTAGCTGCCTGTAGTTTTTGTCTAGGGGTAGAATCAGGGATTTCCCCTTCCATGTGTACACACATCTATTGGTGCTGTTATTGTTCAGGTCTAGTTTAGGCAGCCATACAGCTGAGGTAGCATGGTTATAGCTACCCTGTCATTTCTAGGTGACACATCTTACAGACTTCCTGGTCCTCTGGCACGTACAATCTTTCTGTCTCCACTCTTGTGATGTTATGTTAGCCATAGGCATAGGAGTTGTGTTTTAGATGTGCCCATAGGGGATGGGCATCCCCAAAACAGTTGTTTTTGGTTTTGTTTTGTATTTTGACCATCTGTGGTCTTCTTTGTTTTTTTTTTTTTTTCATTTTACATACCAATCCCGGTTCCCCCTCTCTCTCTTCCTCTGTTTTGTATTTTGACAATCTGTAGTCTTCTTTATTTTTTTCATTTTACATACCAATCCCTGTTCCCCCATCCCATCCTCCATCTACTCCTTAGAGGGGATAAGACCTCTCTTGGGGAGGAAACAAAGTCTGGCATACCAAGCTGAGGCAAGACCAAGCCCTTTACCCCTGTATCAAGGCTAAGCAAGGTATCCCACAATAGGGAAGGGGATCCAAAAAGTAAGTTCATGCACCCAGGATAAGTCTTGGTCCCACCACCAGGGGTCCCCCAAACAGATCAAGCTGCCACATAACTGTCACCCACATTCAGCCTGCCTAGTTCAGTCCCATGTAGGTTCCCCAGAGGACAATCCAGAGTCCATGAGCTCCCACTAACTAGGGTTCCAGCTGTGGTCTTCTGTAATGCGGTTGGCTTTCTTTGGTTGCAAGGAGAAACTTCTTTAATGGAGGATGAGAACTACACTTATCTGTGGGTATAAAGATAGGTATGTAGAATTCAGTCAGGAATTATATTGCTCAGTAAAGTCGAGGTAATATGTTGTTGTCTAAGATCCATGAACCCACTAATCTTGAGTAGTTGACTAGGTTTACAGTACTGTCATAAGTTCCCTGCTGTCGTGGAGCCTTATGTATAATTAGAGAGCTTCTGGTTACCACCAAGCTCTGTGTGCCACTAATGCACCTTACGGAATATGTGGCTGTGGTTCATAAGGGCTGTAACTGGATAGGATTTTGATTGCTTCCCTCCCTTGGAAGTTTACATAGCTCCTTCCAGTACAATAACAGTTAGTCTTTGGGGTGGAGGCTTTCAGAAAAGATTCAGCTTATATTTTCCTAGTTTTGAATCTGAAGTACATGGTGTTTTCAACAATAGAGACTATTGCATTTTTTGAGACAGAATTTCTCACTGTCTTTGTACAAAGTTGACAAGTGAGCCCTAGGGACACCCCTGATTCCATCTCTTCAGTTCAGGAATGACAAATTTGTGCCAACAAGTCTGGCTTTTTTATGTGGATGCTGAGGATCAAACTCAGGTCTTCATGTTTGCCTAACAAGCACTTTACCAAATGAACTGGCTCTCCAGACTGTAGCTCTCTCCTTATAGTCAAACTAAGAATTTGATCTAGGATATTTTCAGTTTTACTCTGCTAATGAAAAAATAAAGCATATTTACATGAAGCCTGGTTATCTCAGTTTCTGTCATCTAGGTGTTTAACATTGAATATTTGTCATCATCTTTGTTGTACCACAGTTCTGGTGACCTCCAGTTACCATTGCACTTCTGGTCATATTTCAAACCTAGCAAGTTAGGTTATTATAATTCCAGCTTTAAAGACAAAGCATTTTGATTCTGTTACTTCCTGCTAGAACATTTGAACCATACTCAGATGTCAGATGAGATAGTTTGATTTTGATGAAGTTCTGGGCTCAGTTTCCACATGCACACACTTTGCAGGGTTTTATTCCCTCCCCTGCTAAGCTCTCAGGCAGGGAGCTGGCTGCTCAGGCATTATTCATGCATGACACGGGAAGTTTGTAGCTCCATTTAGTGATTTACTGGCTTGGGTGCTCTTTGTTGAAGCCTGAATAAAGTGACAGGATTTTTTTTCCCTCTAGATGGTTCTTGGCATAGCAAATGCAAGATATTCAGTGCAAATAGATGCCCGTGAGAGTCATAAATGCCATTAAGGAGTTGGATTCAAAAGGAATGCTTAAGTTAGACTTGAATAAAGAAAAAAACAATCAGGATTTCATTGTCACAATGCATCAGCTTGGCAGATATAATTGCTTTCTCACATGCATGCTCTTTACTAGCAGTTGGTTGTCAGCACAGCAGAGGAGCCAAAAGTCTGTAACTCTCTTACCCCTACCCCTGACCACCTAGCAAAGGAAAAGCCTTAAAACCAAAACTCCACAGAGAGTCCTGGGTGCTATGGCTCTACCTCCTGGCTCCTGGGCCGCCCATCTTTATCTTCCACTTCTTTGTCCCCTCTGCTGCCCTCTCCCTCCCTGGTAGTAACTTGGCAGAGTAGAGTTTACTCCGTAATTATTCACTGATTTCTTGTCTTTTTCCTGTGCTTAAAAAAAAAGAAAAGAAAAGAAAAAGAAACACAATATTATTCCCTAGAAGGTGGTGACAGATTTTCCACAAGGCAATGATCAATGTGACAAGATAGGAAAGTGTTTTTTCCCGAAGTTTCCTTTTTTTCCTCTCTTTTTGTCTTAGGGCTGTAGAATCAAGACTTTGGGCTTTTGTGCATATATTAGGTTGGCTGGCAGAACAATCTATCAAGGGCGCCAAACCAGTGTAAAGACTCAGTCCATAACCTCTAATCTGCAGACATGAACTCTATTATTTCCCGTTAAAATTAGAGGTTTCCTTAATAGATGTCCTTAATAGACATGTCTTCTTACAGGGGAACATTAGGTAAATGAAAACTGAACCTAGTGTTTTAACTTGCAGTTCATCATAACACAAAGCTTTGTGGCTGGATCTGGCATGTTGAGCTCAAATTACAGAAGAAAGACTTTACATGATTAGCATGAATTGGTTCATCAGCAATGTTTCTAAATTACAACAAGTATGAAATAGTGGGAATTAGAAAAATAGCCAAAATGCATTTATTCCAAGAACACTACAATATTTGACAATCTCATAATTCATAGGGATTATACAGTGTGTTTGAATGTCAAAAATAGTTCAATTAATTGCTGAGAGAAAAGAGACAAGAGCAGAAATCTTCCAGTAATGAAACCAGTAATGAAAACAAGCTGAGGATAAACAACTTGACATAAAAGAGTTTTATGAGTATGTGTTATTGCAGGTGTCTAAATATTTTAAAGCAAAGATGATGACCATGTGTAGAAAAATTAAATTACAGACACAAAAGTGGACAAAACCCAATGGACTATTGTGTTTGCTGAAGCCACTGAAACTGCATACCTGATCTTATGAAGTTGCTTCCATTGAAACACTTAATGAAATTTAAGCACATTCATATTCTTTATTAACTGGATAAGATTCTGTTTGTCTCTAGTGCCATGTTAACCACAGCCGGTGTCCTCTATTTAATAAACTGCTTTCCAAAATCACTGTGACTAGAATTGGCTGTCATGGAATGCATAGGCAGATTATGCCTTTAAACAGATGGACAGGATTTAGAACCTAGGAACACAGAAAAGGGTTTTAAATTTATTGTTTCACTCTCTTGTTGACAACTGGAAGACAATCAGACACAGATTTGTTGTGTTTTCTCATTTTTCAATCAATCCCAGCATTCCTTGCTATTTAATATGAACAGAAAGACAAGCAGATTTAGATGAGTTTTTGTGCTGATTCTTGAAGAACCACTGGCAATGCCAAGTCATCCATGAGGAGGTGACTGGTGTCTGTGTGGAGGACTGTTGTCTGGGTTTCTTTCCTGCCTGGTTTCTGTCCTCCCACCAGGTCCCACAGAGGTCTATATTAATGATAAACTGATTGGCCCAATAGCTCAGGCTTCTAATTAACTCTTATAACTTATATTACCCCATTATTCTTATCTATGTTAGCCACATGGCTCGTTACCTTTTTCAGTGAGGCAGTCACATCTTCCTTCTTCTGTGTCTGGGCAGGACTGCAGAGGAATGGGCTTCCTTTTCCCAGAATTCTACTGTTCTCATTGATCCACCTCTACTTCCTGTCTGGTTGTCCCACCTACACTTCCTGCCTGGTTACTGGCCAATCAGCACTTATTTAAAACATAATTGACAGAATATAGACAATTGACCTGCACCAGAGGACCACAGTGAAACAGCACAGGAGCTTAACATTCAGCACTTACAGAGCCTGGGAACCTTAGCTGTAATATAAGTGAAGGAAAGTTGCTGAACAATCTGAAAAACCAACCACTGTTCCTAAATTTCTCAGATTATAGGGTCAGCTATATCCCTCAAAATTGGAGGGACAGGCAGAAAGCCATGCATTAAAGTCTCCATAGGAATCAAGTCTCAGGAAAGACCAAAACTAGAATCAATGAACTTCTGTGCCTCAATGGGGCAAGTGTGGCTCTGAAACAGTCCTGGGACCAAGTTTAGAAGTGACACATGACTAAATTTATGTTTAAGGGTGCAGCCAGTTTCTAATAAACATATGAGTGAGAACACACCCCATGTTAGGAAAGGGGAAAGAAACAACTTTGAGGGATACCAGAATGTGCTGTTTCCCTCAGCAGTGCTTGTCAGAGAAAGCAACTATTTTTATCAGAGTTCTATTGTCTGAGGTTTTATCAAACCTAACCTATCTAGTGTTGAAAATCCTCAAATACCATCTGCCTCATCTATCTGCCCTCTCTAAAGTAGAAGAAGCATTTGTTAAGCCCATAGCTCACTGCAAAGTCCAACACGTAGCTCCACTACTAGAGCACCCTTCCTGTCTCAGCTTACCATTTCATTACTAGGGATTGTTTATGAGATTTGTTTCCCCTATTGCAGGATTTCTAGCTATGAACTAAAAGAAAAAACATATAAAACAAATAAAAGTCAAAACCAAAGAACAAATAAAATATGATTTGCAGAGGGTGAAAGGTCAGAGGAAGAACCAATCATAGACATATCAGGAATGTTGGATAATGTGGGTGGCATAAGAAACACATGGATAAGGTGACTAGAGTAATGGGAGTGTTAATGAGCACAGAAACAGTAGACATGAGAGCCACAATAGCAGAAATGAAGAATGCTTTTGACAGATTTATTGTTATACTGGTCAAGGCTGAGAGAAGGCTCTCTAAGCTCATGGATATGTCAGTAAGGGCTTCCAGAAGAGAAGAGCAAGAAAATGTGGGAAAAAAACTGCAGAAGGAAGAAGAAATTTTCCATGAACATACAGGAAGTGCATTATATCTAATTCTGTGTTGCAAGAGGCACATGGGCTTGCTTTTGGTCCCGGCAGCCACCCAGCTTCTGCCACCCATATGGCTAGCTTATACCCGAAATAATTACACAGAAACTGTATTCATTGAAATACTGCCTGGCCCATTAGCTCTAGCCTCTTATTGGCTAACTCTCACATATTTGTTTAACCCATTTCTAATAATCTGTGTGTCACCACAAGTTGTGGCTTACCGGGAAAGATTCAGCGTGTCTGACCTAGCAGGCTTCATGGCGGGCGACTCTCTCTAACTCTCTCCCCTTCCTAGTATCCTGTTCTCTTTTCCCTGTCTCTCTAAGTCCTGCTCTATGAAAAGGCCAAGGCAGTTTCTTTATTAACCAATAAAAGCAACCGAAATACAAAAGGACCCTCCTACACCATTTCTGTATTAAGGGGAGGTCAAAAAGGAAAAAAGGGGGGGCAGGAACACATTTGAGAAAAGACTAGAATTCACTCTGAATTAATTGTGAACACCAAATCACATGCCCACAGAGCTCAAGGAACAGATATGAATGGAAAATAACAGAGAACTCAGCAAGAAATTTGTATAAATTTATCTAACTATAACCAGCTTACTGTGACAAAGGAGCACACATAATACAGTGGGGCAAGGATGGTCTTTCCAAAAAATACTCAAGTGACTAGAGTTCCAGAATAAAAAAACTACACAGATATCCTGTATTTTATAAAATTAATATAGAACTTAGACATAAAAATATGCTATAGTTACAGTCCTAGAAAACAACACATGAGAAAATCTATACAACCTTGGGGTGATAAATTGTTTGGACAAACAGAAAAAGCACCCTCTATAAAAAAATGTTTCATAAGGTATGCATTGAGTAAAACAAAGTCTTTAAAATGGAAAGTTAAGCCATATAGTAGGAGAAATATCTACAAAACATGGGTATGAAAAAAATTTATGTTAAAATGTGTGAAGAAATCCTTAAACTCAATAAAAGAAAATGAACAATCTGATTTTTAAAAATGGGCCAGTGCAGAGACAGAGTGTAAATGTGGGTATACAGATAGCACACAGGCATAGGAAAGGAAGACACAGGAGAAAACACACATTGAAACAACTGAAAGATGGTTTTGTGTACTTACTGAGTGGCCAAATCCTAAAATTCTAAGTTACCTAATACTGAGTACATGTGAAGCAGCAGGACTTTCATTCATTGTTTACCAGGCTGCTAAACAAAAGAGACATTTTGGAAGATGGTTTCATAGACTTATGTTAAACTACAAATAGTTTTATCTATCAAGTCTGTGCTATGGTATTTACCCAATGTACCTGAAAATTCACTTTTTTCTAGATTACTGGTTATGAGTGTTGATAGTTGTTTTAGTGTCATAATATGTGTGATAATACTTAAAGTTTGGCAGATATCTCCCTCAATAAAGATACCTCCTTCCCTGCTCCCATATCAGTCCTTTCTCCATCTCAACCATACCACTCCCCTGAAGCTCTCCCCAACCCTCACCTTCTCCCCCCCTCCCTCTCCTCTTCTCCCCACCCCCATGCTCCCAACTTTTGCTTGGCGATCTTGTCTGAGCAGCCAAGAAAAATAAGTAGCCTCCACCAACAGACAGAAACTGAAATTATTTTTTAGAAGTTCTTCAAAAGACAGGATCAATTGTTCCCAGAACATTATATGTTTAATATCTAGCAGAGGGTGTCTACACTTCATAGACCCTGTGTATCTTCCTTAAGCACAGTTTATATAGAAGACAAGGTTGCAGAAGTTAAGGGGAGGACACAGTGGAATTGCCATGGGCGGCTGGGTATCTTTTTTTTCAGATAAGTGCTTGTTTTGTTTTTATTTAAAGGGTCATAAGCAGTTAATTGACTTTCTATGGAGTAGAGCATGTGGGGGTGGAAGTAAAGTTTTAGAAAAAAAATTTTTTTTCAATAAAGGTTGTCACATCTGATATAATTCGAACAAATTTTGTCTGGATAATACATAATTACTTTTTGCTGTATAAGAAATATAACACTAATATTTGCATGACATTGACCTATAGAATTTCAGTTTTTTCTTTCAACAGTCTCAGCTGAATCTTTTTTCTTTAAACTATATTTTAAAATGACCTTTATATTTTAGTGGTTTCCTTACTAATGAGTTGAACAAATGTTTTGACATCTGTTTATTCTATATTTCCATGGTAGTTACAGTTGCAATTATCTGAAAGATATTTTCAAATGCTTTCTTTTCTTCAAAAGATGGGGTGGTTTGGAAAGCCCTACATTGTACCACAGATCGTGAATGGTTTATTTACCTATTATACAAGGAACCACGACTTTCATTTTCCTGACTTTCTGTTACAGGAAAAAAATCAGAAATATAATGATGAAAATAACTAACATCTACTGAGCATTCTTTGTGAAACAAAAACTTGTAAATACTATACACCTTATGCTTTACAAGCATGAGGGGGGTTAATGTCAGCACCATCTTATAGTCCTTATCACTGACTATTATTGTGAAGATACTGGTGTGATTGGAAATTGCTCTACGCTTGGCATCATTCAAAGTTCTGAACATCTCTCTCTTAATCCCAATGCCAGCCTCATCATGTTGAATCAACCATGATTCCTGTTGAGTACACTAAAGCCCAGAAAGAACATGTATCCTGTCTGTGGTCAGGCAGGCAGCACATTTTGAAATCTTTCCCAGGATGGAGGATCCAAAGTCTATGATCTTTCTCATGTCTGGAATTTCTTTCCTGGCACAGACATCAAGCTCTTGATGTAGTTTTCAATGTGGTTTCCATATTCCTGTGTATGTGCAATATTTTTTTGGAGGAGTACATCTCCTATTTACTTTAGATTAACCAGAAGTTATGAGACCCTACCATTTATGGCTGACTATGTTATGAACCTGTCCTTCATAGTGCAATTTCATAAACATGAAATACAATAAAACACTAAAAATGTTGGTTAATTATAAAATTTCAGTAGATTATCTAATTTTTCTACATTGCTATTGAGAATTATTTGCTAATTGAAAAAATTATTATTGTCTTATATCAAAACAGCCATTTGTTTATTGGAGTAGCAAATAACCTGAAAAAACAAAGTATATGCATGTGTGTGTTTCCCGGAAAATACTGAAGATGATTTGGGTCCTACAAGGTAGGTGAACAAGTTATATTTAAACCTAGAAACCTAGCCATAAGGGTTTATGTACTATCTTGGCTTGTGAAGACACCTGCCACCAAAACTGATGGCATAGAATTTTTTTGTTTTGTTTTGTTTTTTAGAGACAAGAGACAGGGTTTCTCTGTGTAGCTTTGAAGCCTGTCCTGGAACTCTATCTGTAGACCAGACTGACCTTGAACTCACAGAGACCACAGACCTCTGCCTCCTAAGTGCAGGGATTAAAGGTGTATGCCTGCACTGCCCAACTATAAATTAGATTTCTGAAGCCCACATAGTGGAAGAGACCTGATTCCCACAAATTGTCATCTGACATCCCCAGGTATGCCAAGATAGTTGCATGTCCACACACATACACACATTCACATATGCAAACAAAAGAAACAAACACATTTTTAAAAAGGTTTATTTTTATTTTATATGTATGGGTGTTTTCTCTGTATGAACATCTGTCCAAAATCACATGTATGCTTGGTGTCCATGGATACCAGAAGAGGGCATCAGATGGGCTGGAACGTTAGTTACAAATGGGTATGAGCTGACATGCGTTAGAAATCGAACTTGACTTTTCCACAAGAGCAACCAGTGCTCTAAACTGCTGACCCATCTGTGCAGCCTTGAAAAATAGTCTTAAAATTCACAAATCAACATATTTACCAAGTACAGTGATGGGGACAGGGGGAGGATGGGTTACAGCAAAGCAGAACAAACACTGCCTTAGGTTCCCCACACTGCCTGACAAACCTCAGCTTTGCCTCGCTAGAACCTGGTAGTGTGCTAAATTAACACATTTCCAAAACCTCCACCTGGTAGTCAAAAGGGATCCTGGATGAGATGCAGAGTTGGGAAATAAATGCCAATTAAGGACGTGAAGATAGCGCAAACATAATTTTGGTACTCAATCTTCAACATTCCAACCCTCCTCAGTTGGAAAGTTCTAATTAATCTGTATGTCTGTAGCAACTTCAGCAAATGCGCTGCTCTTGCAGGGAACTCCAGCTCGCAGTACCCTTCCCATTCAGCCTTTGCAGTTGTTACCATAATATTTTTTATCAACTATTTGATGTCTTCTTCTACAGTGCATACTGTATGGATTTAGTCATCTGTTTGTGTTTGTTGTACGACATGAACTTAGGAAGAGTTTGTTAATATTTTAGCTAAGGGAGAGTTATGACATCTTTATTAGCTGAGTGTTCAGAACACAGATGGGCTTGGGATTCACAGCGTTCTAGACTTTGGGAGTACTCTACAATCCATTCCTCTAAATCATCTGTAAAGTGGGAAGTGAGAGTCACTAAAAAAAACAACCAAAAAATTTTCAATCTTCACCAGAAACTGCTTCTTTTCTTAGCCACTTAGTTGTCTCGCTCTGGAGTTCAAAGCAGAGATTCAATGAGTATTTGCTTTATAAGTGAGTGGATGGTAAATGTAACGAAGCATCCATTATCCTTTATGAAGAAGAGCAAATGTGATTTAACCTCTCCAGCCAACTGAACTCCCGAATACAAAAATTGTCAATTAAAGGGCTGCTTGAACCTGCTGTGAGCTATACCACGCCTCCTTTCTACTTTGAAAGGCTTCACAAAAGGTGGTGACCCCAGGGTAATTAACATTTCTGTTGACATCTAATTGGTTTCAAGTGGTGTGCATACACCTAGAGAGAGTGAATAGGCTACCCCTTTAATTTCCTTTTAAACTGCAGGTTTCAATCACATTATGAATCAACAGAATAAAAGTGAAATGGAAGGAATGTTAGACAGATGCTCAGACTTCCTGCCCCAGCTCTTAGGAGACAAACAAAAATGCTCAACAGAGGCATAGGGTCTTTGACTTCTGAAACATTGAGTGGGGCATTCTGAGGTGTGTGTTTATGTGAATGTGTGTGTGTGTTTGTGTATAACTGTATGACTGTGTATATGTATGTGTGTCACTGTGTGTTTGTATGACTGAATAAGTGTATCACTGTGTGTTTCCTATTCATTGACTCCATATAAAACTGATTCAATCTTTCTAGAGCTTTTCATTTTTTTGTAAAATCAGAAGACTTGCTTCTATTTCTTTATTTTTATTTATTCTTCTCTCATACAATACATCCTGACCAGAGTTTCCCCACCTCCACTCCTTCAAGTCTCTCTCACCCTTCTCTTCTCCCCAATATCCACTGCTCCCCCATTTTCCTTCAGAAAAAAAGATTTTTACAAGGATATCAACCTAACATGGCATAACAAGATGCAATAATACTGGGAAGGAACCCTTATATCAAGGCTGGGCGAGGCAACCCAGTAGGAGGAAAAGGGTCCCAAGAGCAGGAAAAAGAGTTGGAGACACCCCAGCTTCCACTGTTAGGAGCCCCACAAAATCCCCAAGCTGAACAACTATAAGCAGATGGAGAGGAGCTAGCATAGATACACGCAGGCTCTATGATTGCCATTTCAGTCTCTGGGAGCACCTATGATCCCTGCTTATTTGATTCTGTGGGCCATGGTTTCCTAGTGTCCTCTCTGGCTCCTACAGTTTCTCCTCCTCTCTTCTACAGAGTTTCCTGAGCTCCAAGGGGAGGGACCTGACTTAGATCTTCCCTTTAGGCTCTCTCTCAGCTTAATGTTTGAATGTAGGTCTCTGGCGACAATTGGTCTAGGCACCAATCATGTTTTTCTTTCTGGATCTGGGTTGCTCACTCAGGATGATTTTTTTTAATTCATCTCACAGAATTTATGGCTTTTAAATAGCATATTACATTTAGAAGGACATTGGACATTCATGGAAATGTACCCAAAGTGGTGAATGAAAATGAACACCAAAAATAATGAGCATATACAACAAGATAGAATATTCCAACTTTTTCAGAGACCTCATGTGTTAGAAAAAAAAATGAGCAAATGAGATACCATAGATCTCAGAAGTAATATGTATGTTGAATCAATTGCTCAATTACTCTTGAGGAGAATATCTTTTCTTCATAAGTAGCTACACCATTTTATTCAGCACACTGATGGATGTTTTTCTATCTCCCAGGACCTTGATAATGGAAGAGTTTAATGAAAGAATAGCCTCCCTTGACAAAAATTCTCAGACACTTGCTAGGAGAATGCCTTTGGTCAACAGCACCCAGTTTCACCCCTCTTTCTTTGTCCTGCTGGGGATTCCAGGTCTGGAAGTTTTTCATACGTGGATTGCTTTCCCATTCTGTTTGTGTATCTGACTTCCCTTGAGGGAAACTTCACCATCCTCTTTGTAATCAAGACTGAACAAAGCCTCCACCAGCCCATGTTCTACTTTCTGGCCACATTGTCTATGATTGATCTGTGTCTATCTACATAAACCATCCCCAAAATGTTGGGCATCTTCTGGTTCAATCTCCAGGAGATCAGTTTCGGGGGCTGCCTTGCTCAGATGTTCTTTATCCACATGTTTACAGGCATGGAAACTGTTTTGCTGGTGGTGATGGCTTATGACCGCTTTGTTGCCATCTGCAAGCCTCTCCAGTACACCATGATTCTCACCAATAAAACCATCAGCCTTCTCCTCTCCATTGTTATTGGAAGAAACTTAATTCTTGTGACTCCATTTGTGTTTCTCATTCTGAGACTGCCCTTTTTTGGGCACCACATCATGCCTCACACGTACTGTGAGCACATGGGTCTTGCCCAATTAGCCTGTGCACCCATCAAGATCAACATATGTAGCACAAGGCTTCTAAAAGCCAAGATAATGCATTTATTTTTCAGAAATGGAAAGATTGAAACCAATATTTGTGATGTTTCCAGAATATGATTTTGTCACACTAGGCTTCATACATGATGAACATATTCCCTGGAGCTAACCTGCATTTGCAGGGTTTTAATGGCTATTTTAATTAATGAGACTGGGATATTAGATATCATAAAATAATTTGGGAACATATATATGGACAACTTATATATCTATAAATTAGAATTAGAGTTCATGATAGATGAATATTGGCATTGGGTATGTTTTCAAATATTTGTTCATTTTGTAATGGGTGTTGAATGATCACTTAGTCCACCTGGTTCATCCTTACTTGTGATATTTAAATTATTAATAGCTCCCTGTAGTATGTCATGCAATCACTCTATTTCTTTCCCCCTTTAAAGTAACAGTTCTTTTAACAAATTTAGCCAGTTGAGGGAAGTTATTTCAGGCCTTAGATATTTATTGGCACACATATTATTTTCTGTTGAAGTTGTTCAAAAGCAAACTTTCTCATGAAATCCTGAAGTATAAGACTGAATATTTTTAGCTAAGACTGATAGAACAGTATTGTTTTCAGGCCAGTGTTATTAATTCATTTCTGTATCATACGAATCAGTGTTATCCCTTCTCACAATACCAGAAGATCTTCTCAGCACCTACATTTCATTTCTCATGATTTCTGCATCTCATTAATGAGCACTTCTCATTGTACTGCAGTACATGGACTATTACATGTTGAACGGCTCTTGTTACCAAATCCTCCAAGGATTTTTCTGACATTTAAAAGGATGTTCTACTACAACACTGAAATCTCTCCTTTATGTCAAATTCCCAGTGTATAAATGACACAGTTAAAGATGAGATACAAGCATGTTGGGACTCTTTTCTCTAATGACATTTTGTAACATTGGGGGTGGGGTGGAGAAGCACTGTTTGAGACAATATGCAATGTCTGTTCAACACTGTACTTCAGAAAATAAGCTTAGGGACACCTCACTATATTCGATTCTGATATGATGTATGATATATTTTTTATAAAGACTTTGCAAATTTGGATCCTTTTTTTTTCTCTGCTAAGCATAAACTTCACTCATGCTGTTTGTTAATTCACTGGCCCATGGTTGACCATGGTTGTGTAATAGTGTTGTGAAGAGGCCACTTGTTCATTCCTGCCTGCTTAGCCCCGAAATAATCATGCAGAAACTATTAATTAAATCACTGCTTGTCCCGTTAGCTCTAACTTCTTATTGGCTAACTCTTACATATTAATTTAACCCATTTCTATTAATCTGTGTATTACCACATGGCTATGACGTATCAGCTTAAGTTCTGGTGTCTCTCTGGCGGGGCTATGTGACTTCTCTCTGACTCCACCTCCTTTCTCCCAGCATTCAGTTTAGTTTTCCCTGCCTAGCTCTGTTCCCCTATAGCTCTGCTATAGGCCCAAAGATGTTCTTTTATTAACCAATGATATTTACAGCATACAAAGGAGAATCCCACATCATAATGGCACAAAAGAAAAAACAATCTACAACAGTTTTTTCCTCATCTGTGAAGACATCAGAGTTTTCATGGCTGCATTAGCACAGCTCTTGAAATCCCTCAATGGGTATCAGTATTTTACCTTAATTAATGAGAAAATTACCCCAAGATTCCTAGAAAGGTTTGTCAGATTTCAGGAGACCCTTGTTAAACACATACCTTTTTAATATCTATAATTTTACCATCCAGTTCACTTTATATCAGGGTTCTCAGAAAAAAAATCATTGCTTTTAAGGTAGAGATATATGAAGAGTAAGATGGGTACAAATGATAAACATAGATACAGCCATAAGAAACACAAAATACAGTAGGTGATATATTGTTAAAAGTTAGTGAAACTTGAATTAAAATCAAAGATATGGGTTTATATTTAGACTGGAATTTGTTGCTGTTATTTTGACAGATGTATATTTTTTAAACCAATGTAGCAGGTGAATTCTCAAATGGCTGAACTAAATTTCCAAAGCATTTAATCTTTTGTTTGGTTTTATTTTACAATGTCATGGGATTAGGTAAGGTGTATACTTAATCTTCCTTAATGTTTTGTCTATGCTTGCTCATCTTTTTTGAGCACTGTTTTCCATAACAGATACTATGGAGTTAGCTATTTCATAATGAAGATATTCAGCAGCTCCTTCATGTAGGCAAATATTAAATGAAGTTTACTCAATTTCCTTACTAATACATCTGTAAGACTCTTTAAGTATAGTTTCAAGAGTTTAAATTTGCTAAAACAAAATAAGAAACTATTTTTACAAACATGAAAAAGGGTAAAGTCTATCAAGTTTCTGGTATGCAGTGATCATTTGAAGTCAGTTCTTTTGGAAATAAAATGTCAGTCATTATTTCTATAGTCCACCTTTTGAAGTTGTGGATTAAATGTTAGCTTAGAGAAATTTTAGCTTCTTTGATGCTCACTATAGTAAGAGAATTCAGACAATGTCATTTGGGGAATGTTTATTCTATAGAATAAAATATAAATATTAGCCTGGAGAGACATAATGTTCAACAAGTGAAAGGAAAAGAATATAGCCTACCGGTGAGGGGAGTGATGGGCGTATTCTTCAGGTGAGTCTAGCCAGTGATTTTCCCACCAGACTCCCATGGTTTCAAGTCACATCAACTACCTTGCATGTATAGAATTTTCTCTCCAATCAAATCTTTGGAAATTTAGCCTCTGCTTTCCATATATTGTGCCTTTACCAGCATTCATTGTGTACATTATAGTCTCAGAAATGGTTTTTGAAGTAAAAGTCACATACTTACATATAGGCATGAAATTAGAAGGCTTGTATAGGCAGAGATTTTGTTGGTACCACCAACTCCGAAATAAACACATAGAAACTTAATATTAAGTTTAAATGCTTTGGTCAATAGCTCAGGCTTATTACAACTGGTTCTTACAACTTAAATTAATTCCTTTATATTAATCTATGTTCTGTCACATGGTGTTACCTCTCTTTCATCTTGTACCTCCTTGTAGCCTGAATAATAAAAACCCAGAGACAGATATTGGGGTTCAACCTGAAGATCAGAAAAGCAAAGAAGCCAGCCATTGGCTCTTACCTCTACCTCACACTCAAATGGCAATCCTTCCTCCACAAATCCTCAGAATGAGGTTGACTGAGACCTGTCTCCTCCCATTTTATATTCCTCTCTAGTGTTGGAAGAAAAGGCATGAACCACCACTGCCTGGTCTCTGTGACTGACCAGTGAGGCTGTTTTAGTCTCTGATCTTCAGGCAAGTTTTGTTTATTAAACAACAAATAATATACCACTATACCTCCTGTTTCCTCTCTGTGTCTGGCTGGAGACTCCTATGACTCTACCCTTCTTCTTCCCAGTGTCTTTAGTCTGGCACTCACACCTAACCTTATCCTGTCCAGCTATTGGCCAGTTAGCTTCTTTATTAAACCAATTATAATGACATATATTTACACAGGGTAAAGGAATATTCCACAGGTTTGGGTTGTCTGCATATTTTTAAGTAAAAAGGAGAGCACCAATATACTAGCTACATTTGTTTATGTTCAGTTAATCACACAATTTTTTGAATTCATGTGAAAAATACCTTCGCACAGAGCTGAAGTACCCACCCTTTATGCTCCATAACTGCTAGTCATCCCTTCTGGGTCACTGCTCATTTCTATCTGTGCCTTGTTCTCTTCTGCATGATGTCAGCTTCTACTTTCTCATTCCTGAGGCTAGAAGGTAAGGTTGCTCTGAGAACTAGACAATGCACATGAAACACACGCTACAATTCTGGTATAGTCTTCACTCTAATGAGTGCAGTCTTGGGCCCTTACTCTTCAAAATTCTCTAATGAATAATCCTACTGCTTAAACATAGCATATGAAGGACATAATTTTCTTTTTGCAGTGAAGTAACTCCACACTGAATGAAGAAATGATTATGATACTGTAGAGATGTCCAGGAGTTTTAAAGAGGAGATATAATTTCAGTAGAGATTTGAGGAGGCAGAACACTCAAATTTAGGAATATGAGCAGTTATTTACATTAAAATAACAGTACTATAAATAGCACATGTCATTCAGAATTAGATTGAGGCAACGCTTTTAGGCAATGCCAGTTTAGACATGTGCACTACAGCAGACAGCTTGTGTTATTTTTGCAGCTTCTAAAAAAAGACTGTCAAGAATAGCATTTCAGAGATATTTTAAAATAATATTCTTGTTACTTATGAATCTATATGCTGTATCATTACAGAGATGGCAATATTGAGAACACTAAAATCAAATTCTAATTCTGGGAAATCTGCTGTGTCCATTCCAGTAATAAAGGATACTGATTGAACTTCAGATCAAATGTCATCTAAGACAAATCAGAGATTTGTGTTTTTATCTAGAATAGCATCAAGGTGGCTGATCATTCTTATTAAATGGAGGGACGATGAGTCGTGTGTGTGGCGTGATCACGCAGGCTCATTCCAAGTCCTCTGAGGAAAACCCTGTAATTGGCACCAATTAGTCCTCTTGTTGGCAGTTTTACTAAGCCATCTGAAATTTAATAAACAGAGAATGCAATGCACGCTCAGTGGAAGACCGTCATCTTGGACATCTAGGCACACTGATTAGCAAATTGGCAGTTGGCACTCGCCCTCCTCTTCAAATATTGACTTAATGCTTTTGTCCCCTTTATCAGCATACGACTTCATTTTCACTTCAAAATGAGTTAATTTCTCCTAAATAAATAGCTATATGATGATTTCATACTGTCCCTTTGTGTATACTTTGGTACTAATTTGTGTGTTAGAGAAAAATGGGGAAACCCCAGGATACTACCTGCTGCTTTAAAGTAACACATGAAACAGAGGTATGATCTTGAAAAAGTTGGTGCGCTACATTAATTTAGTCATAGAAATTAGGGCTGTTCACTGGGAGATTCTGAACCACGTTTTCCCATTAAGTGTACAATTTTGAACACAGGAGACCTTGTTCATTCCCTAATTCAATAGTGAGTTAAAATGAGAATCTGGACCTCAGAGAAATTAGAAGAAAACACAGCAAATTGTAATTTTGATTTAAAAATTAATTTTCCTTTTTTCCCCCTAAAAGCTTTACCCAACACCAAGTTTATATTTTTGGAATTTATCAGCATTCTTAAATTCAATGCTAAAGATAATTGGTCAGTTTAAACAAGTCACAATAATGTAATTAGAGTAAGTAGTAACTGTATTAAGGAAAATAGTGGTGAGATTCATCTGCCACACTTTGTCAGTTTGCAATGAAAGACAATTTAAAATTATGTTTGATCACTAAATGAATCATTTCAAGGTACATTTTAATTTACAAATTTTGACATTTTCATAAAAATTCTTTTTTTCCTCTTTGGTTTGTTTTTCAAGACAGGATTTTTCTGTGTAACAGCTCTGACTGTCCTGGAACTAATTTTGTAGACCAGGCTGGCCTTGAACTCACAGAGATCTTCCTGCCTCTTCTTCCCAAGTGCTGGAATTAAAGGCGCTCACCACCACTGCCCAGCTTCATAAAAATTCTTGTTCCTTTATTTTCTCTAGGAAATACAAATGTTAATATCTAATCTGTTAGAAAACATTTAAAATTCACTGTTAAACCTGCTGATCAATATCCTGCACATTGATACTGTAAAGTCAACTAGTTTAGAATTTGTTTATTTCCTGTATTTCTAATAAACTCTAACAGTGTTCATCAATAAGCAATATTGAAAAATGTGTAAGAGGTACAGTGTATAGATACTTCTGTTTATTATTAGCCATGTGCCAAGAACAACTCAAGGATTTCAATAGACAGTTCAAAGGGACCATGGCACAGACCACATGGTTAAAGCTGTAGTTCAGAAGTGGTCTCATGACCCTAAAGTCCTTGTGCTGAGAACTTATTTGAGTTCATCCTGTCCTGTAACACTTGAATATAAGTGGACTGAGTTCCCTGTCTTAGTACTGCAGGAAAATCCTCCGGAAATCCATGTGACTTCTAGAGTTTTAACAGGACGTGCTCACCATGACTCTGGGGGTCTGTCCTCCCACTCACTGCACTGGGTTTTCATCATGTCATACTGATGTTCTCATCCCTTGCACTACAAGGACTCAGAGGTCATCAATTAGTCTTCTTTTATACCTGCTCAGGCACTTTGCCTCAGCTTCAAATCTCTCAGGCCTCTTTTCTGTGATCTTCCCGTTTTATTTATGCAAAGCACATTTGCTCTTCACACACTCCATGCATAGTCTAATTCTCACAGCGTTCTGCTAAATGAACAGGTCCCTCCAAGGTCACCGTGGAAAACACCATTGGTTCCTTTACCTTTACCACTGGTGCCTGGAAAGGGTTTAATAGAGCTTTAGAAGACAGGGTAACCTTCATCAACTTTGGTTTTAATGGTGTTAGGTATTTTTTTTTTCTGAGATAGAACATTGATCTTTTTAGAAGTCCTGTTGTGGCACTGTGGAGGTCAGATTTTATAAAAATGGCAAGTTATCATTGCTATTGAGGGCATAGTACCTTTCAGCCAGCAAAATCAATGCATTGCGCACTGTAGCTTTTGTGAAGGAGACACCACACAGACACACTCAAGGTGATTCATGAATTTAAAAGCTTCTGTATGGTAGAAGAATCCCAAGGGCAAACATACCCATGATTTCAACAGAGGTGGCTCATAAGAGAAACTTGGAAAAAATAATTCTAAACAACACACAAATACTTCTCAGGATAATAGTTACTGAGTAGTTTTTGAGATAGATAGTCAGATCCTTACAACTGGAAAACTTCAAGAACCTGTGTGGTCCCAATCAAAATCCAGTGCTTCTTGTTCATTTTCAGGGTCTACAGGCCCAGACTTCACTTTGAAGCCACTTGGGTCATTGCTCTTAGAGACTTCTGTGATAGATAATTCCAGTCCCTCAAGGCTTTTCCCTCAGCTTATTACCTAATTTGCAGTTTCTAAAAGATTTTAAGATAATATTCTGAAAACTGAAAGGTTTTTTGTAGTTAAGTGGCTGAATTTTAACAGAGGAACTCCAGGCAGCCAGGAGGCCCTGTTAACTCTAAGTCTCTACTAGAATCAGAACACATTGAAGAGAGGGGATACATACTGGTCTGTGTGTGAGAAGTCTAAACCAGTGTCAATGAAGTCTCTCAAAGAGTGCTTTACAATACATGATAAAGGATAACATATGAGTAATTTATGCTCTTAGGTTTCTATTTCTCTGATTGAACTCTGATCAAAATAAACTTGGGGAGGAAAGAATTTACTTTACCTTATAGCTTCCAGGGCATAGTCAAGCACAGAGGGAATTCAGGACAAGAATTCAAGGTGGGATCATGGAGGCAGGAATGGAGCACAGTCCTTGGAAGATGTTGTTTACTGACTTGCTTCTCTTGGCTTGCTCAGCTACCTTTCTTATATAGCTTAAGTCCACCTGCCCAGGGATGGCATCACCATAGTGACCTGGGCTCTCCTATAATTGATATAGAATATTGATATAATTGAGATATAGCAGTTAAGATAATAGATCAAAGCACAGAGGTAATTCTTTATTCTTCCCAGGCATATCTAGGTTTGGGTCAAAAAGCTATATACACGATGAAAACATTTTATTCAACATTATTTGCTATCTTTATTACTCCTTTGTCTTTTGCCACCTGCCATCTCATTTCTTTCTGCAATTATTCTCAACATTTCCTACTAAGTTTGATTTCTACATACTGCTCTCCTAGCAAATGACCTCACCTTTCATCTCACTGAGTACAAAATCATGTCCTGAGTCAAATATGTTGACCTGTCTTCCAATGGTCCTTATATTAGACTTTTCTCCTAATTTATAAAAAGGAATATTTTTCTTTCATTTAAGGAGTATACTCTTGATGTTACTTGCTTTTACCTTTCTTAGGATCTTTGTTAGGCTGCAATCTCTAGTATCCTCCAATCACTTCAATCTCACGTTGTCTGGTGTCTTCTAATCTATATGGACAATGTGAGACAAAGTGAAATACTTCCTTTTCAATAGCAGGCAAATCACTGACCTAATACCATCCTGTGGATTTCCACCCTCAGTCTGCCTTCTCTTCTCATTCAATTTTTTAAAAGTAATTATTTTCTATCACAGGTCCCCACGCCATCTAATGAATTTCCAACCTAGCCTGTTTCTGTTTCATTATTCTGGGGAAAATTGTTTTGTGCCATCCTTGGACTAAGATGATAGTTGGAAGTTCAAATGCTTGTGTTATAGAGTTTTACTTAGGATGATATTCTGAGTCTGTGCCTTGAAACTCCAGGATGCACTTTTCTGGACTTAGAAAAACAGTTATGGCTTTAAGAGGGCAATTTGGGTTTCTGAAGTCCTTAATTCGGCAGGGACTTATTTGTTAAGTCACCTACAGTCAGCAATGATTTATACTCATCACTACGTTAGGTTCACTTCACGGCTTAATCAACACACACACACACACACACACACACGCACACATGCACGCACGCACGCACACACACACACACACACACACACACACACCCCTTATGGTTTTTCAAATGTTTTGTCTCTCAATCTTCTCTTATTTTTTCCTTTGATATTTGTCCTAACATGATTTCTATTGCTGTGATAAAACACCATGAACAAAGGCAGCTTGGGAAGGGAAGGGTTTATTTCATCTTGTAACTCTCAGGTCCCACTCCATCACTGAGGGAAGTCATGGCAGGAATTCAAGACAGGAAGCTGAAGGCAGGAATTGAAGCAGAGACCATGGAGGAGTGTTTACTGGCTTTCTGAACCTGCTTTCTTACACCACCCAGGGCCATCTGTTCAGGAGTGGCATCTGTGGGATGGGCATCTGTGGGATGGGCCCACCCACATCAATCATCATTTAAGAAAATATATCACAGGGTTACTGATAGGCCAATCTTGTGGGGCATTTTCTCAACTGAGGGTTCTTCTTCCAAAATGATTCTAGTTGGTGCCAAATTGACATAAAAGCTAACCAGCACAGGTTGATTATATTGCTAGAATCGATGTTTTACATGGCTCAAAAGATGTTTATGACTCAGAAGAGTACTCCATCTGAGAAAGTTTGTTCTAGCTTAGATTGTTTCTTTTGCCAATGACAAGAAATAAACTATCATTAAAGGAAATCTTTCAGCAGATTGTGTTGTTAGCTAAGTCTAAAATGATATCTAAATATATCTGTTTAGATTTATGAAATGTCATTCTTTGAACCACTTCTATTTGTCCCCTTTACTAAATGTTTCATTAAATAGTCGGTAGGGTTAGCACTTGCCAAAATGTTTTCTTATATATGGTTTGAAATATAGTTGTGTTGTTATAGATAAATGTAGTGCAAATTGACTACATGTGATCTATTCATATGGAAAATAAATATATTACTGTTTCCTTTATTTTGAGACATGAGCAGTGAGCAGAGGTTGTAAAATGAATGAATAAGCTCTTATTAAATATTGAACTTTCATTTAAAAAATTTTTCAATATATCAAAGTTTCTATAGGTTGAACACGTAAAATATTAAAGCATCAACATTTCAGAAATCCTCGTTATTGTCATAATGTATAGAGTAAGATTTATGGTAGGGGAAATTTGGCATATCATGTATTTTTTATTTAAAATGTTTATTTATTACTCCAGTTCTTAAAGCCTTTCTTTGAGTGAGAGCTATAAACTGAATAAATAAAACTCCAGGTAGTCCCGAATCTCAAATATTTTGCAATTCATTTTTCCTTTTGTTCCGGGCTGTAGATCAGATGAGAGCTTAAGTCTCTAGGAAAGCATACCATGCACAGGGCAGTTTTGGACCAGCGAGTAGAGCAAAAAACGGATAAGCTACTTTCTGAAAGCAGATTATAGATAAAATGTAGATAAGAAATCTGTGTGTGTTGAAAACTGTGTACTGTTAGTGATGGAGGCAAGAAATAGTCATTATAGTTTTCTTTTCACATGAAGCGGTGTGTGTGTGTGTACACGCACATGCATGTGCATGCGTGAACATGCATGTGTACATGCTTCATTTTAAACTTGTAAACGGGTATATATCATATACCTGCTATTTCTAAATCATCAACACCAAGCAAGCAGAAAACATAGCCATGTCATTAGAGGTTGATTGTAGTTCTACATTGGAAATTTATCATCTTGACTGATAAAAAGCCTAATGGTTAATATAAGCTCTCAATTTTCCTCTAGACTAGAACCAAAGTGCTTGCTGGGTTGGAGATCATTTTTCCAATTTTGAAACTCATGTATTTGAATTCTTACAATCTGTAACACTAGACCTAAGTTAAGTGGATGTCTTGTTTTCCTAGAATCGCCAATATGACCTTAATTAATGAAAGGGCCAAGCAAATATCTTGATAGGCGCCTAATAACTCAGTTAATACTAGGCCTCCCTTCCAGCCTCTTGAAACAAAACTACACAGTTTCTGAGGAAGACATGAACAAAGGGCAACCAATTCCCAATGCCCCTGACAGTGAGGTTGAGGGGAACTGCACATACTAGGCTTAGGCAAACTCCCCATTACCCTAAGGCAATAACCATGTAAAGACAAATCCTGGGACTTGTCCAGACTTGCCCAAGAATGTGAAAGTTTTAGCCTTAGCCAACCTCTGTTAGCCTTAACCAATTAGAAACGTACTACTATGGTTGCCATTTGCATAAACTAATCCTAGATGAAATAATTACACGGGTTTTAGAATTCCTTTACTTCAATAAAAGAGCCTTCAAGCTTTTCTTGGGGGTCACCGTTCGCCATTGCCATTGTATTGAATACATGACCCCAGCATGCTGCTGCTGGTATAATAAACACTCTTGGTGATTACATAGGTGGATGGTGGTCTTTTGTGGGACTTCTCCAGGACCCTAACATTAGCAAGTTGGTTAATTGTTGCAGTAAGAGGCGCGCGATTTTTAAGTGGATTTAGCACATCACGGTGAGGTGCCAAACTGTTGCAGTAAGAGACGCGTGGGCCTGCTTTTGGTCCGGGTGGCTGCCCGGCTCCCGCCGCCTGGTGCCTGGTTAGCTTATACCTGAAATAATTACAAAGAAACTGTATTAATTGAAATACTGCCTGGCCCATTAGCTCTAGCCTCTTATTGGCTAACTCTCACATATTTGTTTAACCCATTTTTAATAATCTGTGTGTTGCCACAAGTCATGGCTTATCGGGAAAGATTTAGCGTGTCTGACCTGGGTGCTTCATGGTGGGCAGCTCTCTCTAACTCTGTCCCCTTTCCAGCATTCTGTTCTCTTTTCCCTGTTTATCTAAGTCCTGCCCTATCAAAAGGCCAAGGCAGTTTCTTTATTAACCAATGAAAGCAACCCAAATACAGAAGGACCCTCCTACACCAGTTAATTAAACAAACCAACAAGAAGCATTTACATCAGTTTGTGAAGGGAACAAAGCCCAAATCCATAATTTGTAATATTTCTTTACCAAGTAGATTGGGGAAGTTTTAAATAGCCTATCTGATTAAACTTGTATATTTATTAACACTTTAAATTAATGGCTATAGTTTTGGCTAAACCCATGTTTGAAAGGTTCAGAACTCCAAAAGAGGATAATAGACAAAAAATGATATTTCATCAAAGTCTGTTTATTTTCTATGCCAGTCATCATCATTAGCTTTGGCTGTCAACTTGATAGATATCTACAATCAACCTGGGATGAGGGCATCTCAGGTGAATCACCATCAGATTGGCCTGTGGTCATGTCTGTGATGTGATGCGTTTTCTTATTTGCTAACTGATGTGCGAGGGTCCAGGCCACTTTGGGTATCATTCCTAGGCAGTTGGGCCTGGGATGCTTAAGAAAAGCAGCTGACCAAGCCAGAGCAAGACAACCAGTGAAATAGTGTTCTTCCTTGGTGTATGCTTGAGTTCCTGCTTCCAGATTCCTACCTTCAGTTCCTGCAGAGGCTCAATGATGGATGGTATTCAACCTCCCACAAGCTGTTTTTGTGCTTCTCATTAGGACTCCAGCCTCAAACAATAAAATGTTTGCTTCTTCTGATTCAAGCACATCTTGAGGACTTACAGTACAGTGGTTGAGGTTCAGACTCTGGACTTTAGAATCTTATCTGTATCTTTGTCATCTTGGGTACATCACTTACCTTCTCAATGATTTGCCTTTCTCATATCTCAAATCAATAAGAAAGCCACAAACAGATGAAAGAAGATATGGGAAGCACTCTTCACATGAGAGCTGTTATCAACAGCATGTGCCAGGCATTCCTGACTTCCAGGGTCCGCTGGTCACCCTCACAGAGCCTGTCTTCTCTCAGAGAGAAACAATCCCTTGGGAAAGGCTGGGAGTGGTAATTGCTCTAAGGAAAAATAGGGCAAGGCATGCACATGGTGTGTCTATGTGAAGGGCACTGTATGTGCGACAAAAGCATTGCAGAAGATTTGTGTGTACGGTTTTTCAAAACTTCGAAAGAATCATTCAGGCTTGTGATAGAAGGAGAACTTGTCAGAGTTAGCAGAGTGAACCATTTCACCCATGAAGGATACCCTAATTGTTAAGCATGCTAAACCATAAATGTGAAGACTGGACCCTTGGGACCTTGAATTTCCATCACTTTCCTTTATTTGGTATAAAAATTAAGACAATTAGGGGCCTGGAGAGATGGCTCAGAGGTTAAAAGCACCAATGGTTCTTCCAGAGGGTCAGGGTTAATTTCAAGAAACCATGTTGTAGCTCACAGTCATCTATCTCTCAGTCCAGGCCCAGTGGACCTTCTGGCCACCACAAGCAGCAGGAATGCAAGTGGTGCACACATGCAGACAGGCAGAAAGTTCACACACATAAAATAAGATAATTAAAACTGTGTAAGCCTTTAAAATTGTAATATGTTCCATACATGTCTTTCAAAATCAGAAATGATCTACTCTTACTGAATCTGGAGACACTTATTGATGCCTTGTTTAAGCTTAAGATAAGTTATCAACATACTCTGCAGGTGGAGAAGATACATTTTTTCTTATGATCTGTAAAAAAAGGATTGTGTCACCTTTTTAGTATTCTGTCTTTTGGCTCTAAAAGTGTCACAAATCAAAAGAAGAGGACATCTCTGTAATCACTCTTTTTCTTTTCTGAACCTTTTATGCTTAATTCCTCTATCTTAGATGAAGCTGTAGCCATGACAGGATATATTAGCCTTTGGAATTCAAACAGAAGGGTGATTCCTAATCAAATTGGCACTAATTTCTTTCATGATGAATTATCATCATTCACAGCAAATTTGCTTTCAGTGAGCTGTGCCAACTTGAGGTATGGTTCCCAGCAATTTCCATCTCAGTCCATCAATAGAATTGATCAAATCATTTCACAACAATGTCTTTTTTTTCTCTTAATTTTTCAGGATGAACTGTAAGGTGAAAACATCAAGTTTTCTTATATGTTCCAAACTTGTTCCATTTCCAAAGGAAATTGCTATAAATTGTGTTTGTTTTTACTGTAATGTTTATGACAGAAATAAAGTTGGATAAAACATAGACCTTAAAAACACAACCATTTCAAATATGGAAGCAATAAGATTGCTATTGGATGCATATTATCAAACCTAACACTTTATATCCAAGAAGTTCTCTCTGTCTCGCTGTGTGTGTGTGTGTGTGTGTGTGTGTGTGTGTGTGTGTGTGTGTGCGCCAGTATCTTCATAGGTTTGCAGTTGTTATGGCGGTTTATACAAATTATACAGACTTCCAGATGTCATCATAATATTTATATATCGCTCTGACTACTCTCTGTCATATACTCTGTTGTAGCTTGTTGCTCCATCTGCTCAAAATATACATTTCTTATGGGTTTACAATAATGCTATCATCAAAAAGCTTGCCACATGCAAATAATGTTAAAATGCCAGCAAGATAGAAACACTAGTCTGCACTCTACAAGTCTGCAGTCTTACACCCGTCTGCATTTAATTACCTTTTATTTTTGCTCATATGTAAAGCAGTCTCTTGTGTAAACTTGTGGCTAGAAAATTCTCATAATTATGGTTTTATTGTTGCAGTTTTGTAGTTATAACCGCAACAAGATGAAGGACTTCATCTGAGAAAACAGTCTTTACCAGTAAAAAGTGTTAATTACAGCATAAATGATGTCAGTGAAAATACTGGAAAATTCCAGGTTTAACTAGGTCTACCAGAGAAATAGAACTGTCACAAGACTCAGCATTTCAGCCATTTTAATTCCTGTGTGCATTTTCTTCTTTAAGTGGATCACATATAGAGAGTGAGGAAATGAGCATGCCATTTGTTTAAAACCTTTTGTTCAAGTATGTAGCCATGCTGGAGTGCGATATTCATTCAAAATATGTTACAGTGACAAAATCCTCCCAGGCAGTGTTTCTGCAGAGATGCACAGCCTTTCCTTATGCCCTGATTCTTCCCTTTCCCAAGATGTGAGGAGACTCTGAGTCTATCTGCATGTGAGCAGTACTGAGGACGTGTCTTTAAGAATGATCCCATCCAAGCATTACTTGTATAAGTTTAGCCATGTTGGGTTTTGGAAAGAACCATCATCCACAGAGTAGGATATTTATTTGGAGCCCAGTGGAATATTCAAAGCAAAGCTCAAGACTTCAAAGCAGTATCTATATTATCTTCCTGCCAATGAGAAGATCTTAATTGCCATAATTAAAATTAAAACTCACTTTTATTAAAAACTGAAGCCCCTGCTGTGAAAGCCATTCCAGTAACATTATGCATAACGCAAAGGAATTGATAATGCCCAAGGACAAGACAAAAATATTACTTTCCCTATTTGCAATGTTCGTGGATGGCTGTCAGTGGTAGCTGCAAGTCACAGAATTGAGATGTCAGGTGATAAGAGTTCCAAATAATGATGGCAAAAAAAGGAAAAATTGGAGTATGCTTATATAATTTTGTAGATTATATTTTAACCTGCTTAGATTCTGAACAATGAAGGCATTCTAATAAAAACAAAACAAAACCAAAAAACCTTGTATGAGTCTGCCACTAACTCTAGTATGGAGCAGGAGCTATGCCAACAATTAAATGAGGAACCAGCAGGAGTCCTTAAACAAAGCCAATGAAGTAAAGAAGGATGACTCTTCCATGGCATGAAATCTGTATCTTGTAGATTCAAAAGGAACTGCCATGTTGTATCTAGTTCTTGGTGATATTTCATGATGCTGCAAATGTCTTTCCTGGCTTTATCTAGGAAACAATGAGGTAACCCTGAAAAGTTAGGTAATCCCAGACAAAATATTTAGATACAGATAATTAAGGCAGGTTTTCCTTCTCCTACTCTTTGGTCCTTTCTTTCTTTGACTCATTCTGACATGAACATTGTTTTAACTAAAGGATCAGAACTGATAGATCACACATATGGGATATAGACAAATGAGGTTTATTAGAGTGACTTATAGACTGTTGTCTGGTTAGTCAAACAACAGCTGTCTCCTTGTGGAAAGGCTAAGAATCTAACAGTTGTTTAGTCCACAAGGCTGGATGTCTCATCAGTCCCCAACTGGTGCTGGTTCTGAGATCAGTCTTCAGTACACATTGGAATTCAAAAAAAAAAAAAAGTGGGTTCAAATGCCAACAAAGGAATGGCTCAGCATCAGGATAGATGAACTTGCCAGTAAGAGCAAAAGCTTCTTTCTTCAATGTTCTTTTATGTGGCTCATACCACAAAAAGGTGTCTTAAATTTAGGGTGGGTCTTTCCCCACTCAAATGATCTAATCATAAAAATTCCTAAGTATGCCCAGATTGCTTGGGTTGTAGTTGGTTCCAGATATATTCAGATCGACAACCAAGATCAGCCATCACAGATGACTAGTATTTTCAATTTGGCACAATCTAAAACTACCTGGGAAGGGAGATTCAGTGTTGGATTGGAGATTGTTTTCATTTTGCCAATTGAAGTAGAAAGATCTTTGCATGGTAGGTGGCATCATTCCCTGGCAGGGGGCCATGAAGACATTGCAAGCAGAGAAAGAGAACTGAGTACTATTATGCCTGCATTGTGTTATATTAGTCATTGTTCTCTGTTCTTGTCTGTGGATGTACTGTGAGAAGCTACTTCAAGTACTTGCTGTCTTGAATCTCATCCAATACTGAACTATAATCTGGATTTGTAAGCAAAATTACTATATTTTCCCCCTTGTTTTTATCATGTTATTTCATCACATCACAGGAAACAAAACTAAGACGTGAAGACATACAGAGATGTAGCTTTTATTCTCTGAATGAGTACTCGGGTCTCACTGTGATTGACCTAAAGTTGAATCAACTGCAGGGAAAGTATTTGCATTCTATACAAAGTTACTATACTGGAAGAAATCAATGCATGAAGATGTTAATGCTGTTTGAAACAAAGTATGACTCTTAATGTAACTGAACAGCTACTTCCTCATTTTGCTTATTCAGGCATCTATGATAGTACCATGGATCAGATGGCTTACAAAGAAAACCAGAAATTTGTTGTACATACTTCTGGAGTTTGAGAAGTGCAGGTCAAGGCTGTGCTAGATTTGCTGCTTGGTAAAGGCTGTACTCATAGATGACAGTTTATTTCCCAAGCATTCACGTGGAAGAAAGGAGTGAGGAAGCTTGCTGGCATCTATTGCTTGAGGGCACTAAAATATTTGTAATAGCTTTATCCTCATTAGCTATTCCTTTGCTGAAGGTATTATGCTGGCTTATGCTTATATTAGGGGTTAGTTTCCAGAATGTGAATTGTAGGATACATCAACATTTAGACCACAGCATTATCCTGCTCATAGAACTCAACGTTTCAGAAAGAGAAAGAGAGTGGCTGCAAGGGCAATGAACTATGACATGAGAAGAAGAATGAAAACAAGCCCCTTGGGCACTCCTTGTTACCTAGCCTCTCTGGCTCTGTGGATTGTAGCATGGTTATCTTTTACTGGATCCCCCTGGGAAGGGGAACTAGATCTTGAGGACAGGTGGGGATGTGAACATGAAGGATTAGGTTGGAAGGGGTTGGAGGGGAAAATACTGAAAGAGATGACTAGAAAGAGGGGCATTTTGGGGTCAGATAGAAACCTGGTCCAAGGGAAATTCCCAGGAACCCACAAGGATGACCCCAGTTAAGATTGCTAGCAATAGTGGATACATAGTCTGACCTGGCCATTGTCTGTGATGAGGTAAGACTTCCAGTGGAGGGATTGGGACACCAACCAGTCACAAAACCTTTGACCTACAGTCCATCCTGCCTATGGGATACACTGGGGTAAGGGCAGTAAGAGACTGTGGGAGTGGCCAACCAATGACTGGTTTGGTCTGAGATCATGCCATGAGAATGAGCCCATCCATGACAGTGCCTGATGTGCTAGGACTCAGAGATTGGATGGCCCAGAGACCTAGGATAGAAACAAATACAATTGGAGAAAAAGAAAATGTCATCATGATGTTTTCTAACAATATTCTGCTGTACTAATAGATTAGTGACTACCTCAATTCTCATCAGAGAGCCTTCACCCAGAAATTGATGGAACAGAGGAAGAGACCCACAGCCAAACATCTGGCTGAGCTCAGGGATTCTTTAAGAGAGGAGGGATTTCACTAGCTGGAGGGGTCAAGAACATCACAAGAAAACCCACAGAAACAACTAACCTGGACTCATATGACCTCACAGGTTCTGAACAGACAACTGGGGAGCCAGCATGGTAATAACTTAGGTCCTCTCTATATATATGTGATAATTGTATAGCTTGGTCTACTTTTAGGACTTCTAGTGGTGGGAGCAGAAGTTGTCCCTAATGTTTTGGCTGGTTTTTGGGAACCTATTCTTCATACTGGGTTGCTTTGCCCAGTCTTAATACAATGGGAGGAGTTTAGTCCTATTTTAACTCGATATGTTATGTCTTGTTGACACCCATAGGAGGCATCCCTCTTTCTGAACAGAAACAGGAGGAGAAGATGAAGGGGTGCACAGTGGAGGTAAGGAAAGGGAATGGGAGGAGAGAGGGAAAACTGTGGTTGCTGTGTAAAATAAACAAATAAATGTAATTAAAAAACAAAGAGTGAAAGCAAGCCACTATCTCTGCCCATTACAAGTCCTCTTCATTAGTCTAAGAGTAGTCAGAAGAAATTGAGAATTAGAGAAAAATGTGGCATAGAACCTTCAAAGCTGACTTAAAATGAACAGGACTAGGTAAGCCAAAACACTGTTAAAAGTTTAGAAAGGAAGAATTTATGGATTCATATCTATCACCATGCACAAAACTCAAGTCCAGATGGATCAAAGACCTCAACATAAAGCAAATCATACTGAACCTCATAGGAGAGAAAGTGGGAAATACACTTGAATGCATTGGCACAGGAGACCACTTCCTAAATATAACCCCAGTAGCATAGATACTGAGAGAAACAATTAATAAATGGGACCTCCCGAAACTGAAAACTTTCTATAAAGCAAAGGACATGGTCAACAAGACAAAACAGCAGGCTACAGGATGGGAAAAGACCTTCACCAAACCCACATCATACATAGGGCTGATCTCCAAAATACACAAAGAACTCAAGAAATTTGTCATCAAAATAACCAATAATCCAATAAAAAATAAGGTACAGGCCTAAACAGAAAATTATTAACAGAGGAATCTAAAATGGCTGAAGTACATTTAAGGAAATGCCCAATATCCTTAGCCATCAGAGAAATGCAAAACAAAACAATTCTGAGATTTCATATTATACCTGTAAGAATGGCCAAGATCAAAAACACTGATGACAACTTATGCTGGAGAGATTGTGGGGTAAAGGGAACACTCCTGCACTGCTGGTGGGAGTGCAAACTGTACAGCCCCTTTGGATATCAGTATGACTATTTCTCAGAAAATTAGGAAACAACCTTCCTCAAGACTAAGCAATATCACTTTTGGGTATACATCCAAAGGATGCTCAATCAGACCACAAGGACATGTGTTCAACTATGTTTATAGCACCATTATTTGGAGTACTACACAGCAGAAAACAAATGACATCTTGAAATTTGAAGGCAAATGGATGAATCTAGAAAACATCATATTGAGTGAGGTAACACAGACCCAGAAATACAAATATAATATGTAGTCACTCATAAGTGGCTTTTTGACATAAATCAAAGAAAATCAGCCTATAATTCACAATTCTGGAGAACCTAGAGAACAATGAGGACCCTAAGAGAGACATACTTGGATCTAATCTACATGGAAAGTGAAAAAAGACAAGATATCCTGAGTAAACTGGGAGCATGAGGACCATGGCAGAAGGTTGAAGGGGAGGGGGGAAAAGGGAGGGGAGAAGAAAAAATGTACATCTTAATAAAATCAATTAATAAAATGAAATATCGAAATACAGGGAATAAAACCATGGTGACAAGTATTGGGATGGAAGTGGGATTGGGACATATATGTCAAGATATATCAAATTGCAAATATTTTGGCTAAAAAAGTGAAAGCAGTTAATTTAAAACAGAAGAATTCCCATTAATGATGTTTTATATTCAGAATTGTAGTTAAAAAAGAATTTATGAATATAGTTTGAAATTTGCAATTAAACACATTAAACTGTCCAGACCCATAACCAGGGCTATAAGTTAGCCCATCCCAACATTCACCTCAGCTATCAACTGTTGGAGCATGTGATGGGGCTGGACCTGCAGATCCAAAGCTGTGGGATCTTCCTGACACAAAACAACAACTGGTTATCTAGGAGGAATCCTAGTGAGGGCTCAGTATTGAGAGTGTAGCAGAGGCCAGAGGCCTCAAACCAGAGCAATGACTCATTGCAATGAAAACTTATAAATAAAGATGTATGGACTAAAGACTATACTCTGTGACTCACTGTATCACACTATAGCCTCCATGATGAAATTTTTTTTTGTTTCATGATGGTTTGTTTGTTTTTCTTTAATTTAATTTAATTTTATTTTGGGGGAAAAGTTGCAAGGTCAGAGGGCAGATACAAAGTGATGTGGAGACGAATGGAATTGGGATGCATGATGTGAAATCCACAAAAAAAATCAATAAAAAGTTAAAAAATTTAAACTAATTTGTTTTTGTAGTAAATATAAGATTGTTTAAAAAACACATGTATTGTATGTGTAGACACATGTTTGTGTACATATGTGCATGTACATGAAGGCCAAAGGTTGCAATCCTGTACCTTCCTTTAATGCCCTCTCTCTCTCTCTTTTTTTGTTTTTTTAGACAATTTTTCTCTTTCATTGATTCCAGAACTCAGTGACTAGGCAGACTGACTGGCCGGCTCACTCTGGGAACCCACAAGTATTTACCTCAGTCCAATACTATGCTTAAAAATGCAAGCCAACACACCCACTTTTACATGGAACATGGGATCTGAACTCAGGTCTTCATGTTTGTATGGTGATGGGGAATCTTTGTCAACAATTATATTTAAGAGGTGGGACCAAGTTAAGGTGTGGCTTTCTGGGACCCGGTGAAGAACACCACATGGCTCAGGTGCTCTGTCCCTGTGGTTCCCTCGCACCACAACTAAGCTTGGACTTCTTGTTCCTTTTTCATGAGTTTGCCCTTATAATAAATAAAAATGTAATTGTTTTATCTTTTAGCTAGCCTGGTTATTTCTTAACCCGAGATAATTCAACAGTTGGCACCCAATGTGGGGCTTGGGTCTCCCATGGCTCTAGTCAGCTGCCATCAGGCTCCGTGTAGTACACTTGGGTATAGGATCCCCATGTGGCAGCCCTGAGTAGCTGCTAGCCTTGGTAATGTCACACCTAAGCGTCCACAGCAATCCTGGAAAACTGGACCCACAAGCCAGCTGTGCAGTCACTGATGACACAGATTGTGTGGTGGCACACATCTTTAATCCAGCACCTGGGAGGCAGAGGCAGGTGGATCTCTGTGAGTTCAAGGACAACCTGGTCTACAGAGTGAGTGCCAGGACAGCCAAAGATACACAGAGAAAACTAATCTCAAAAAACCCCAAAAATTAAAAATAAAAATAAAAAATAGAGTTTAAAATAAAGCCATGTAAAGATGGAAAATACAAAGAGAGTTTGGATACTGTATATTATTGTGTTGTCTTTAAATTGTATGATTGCTGAGGAAGGAATAACAGCTACTAGTAGACATTTGATTATAAATGCTGCTGGATTAATCCAACATATATATTTTGAAAATGCCATGACTTTAAAATTTAAGTCAAAAGATATATTACTTTGGAGGAGATGTTTTTCTTTTGTTTTCACAGAAAATGAGAGGTTATGGGTTCATTCTGGGCTAAGAAAAATCAGATTTGATCAAGAAAGACCCCCTGAGAAATCTCAGATAGGAGCAGATAGCCCAGAAATCTGAGTTCTACATCCAGAACAGATTCAAGACTGCTGGCTGAGATGATCAAGACTCACAGATTATTCCAGTCAGGACTTGACCATACTCAGAATTTACTTTAGGTCCCCATAAGATTATCAGCGCCCCCAATCAGCAGGAATTGTAGTAAGGAGGGCCAGGCCGCTTGTTTGTCCCAGCTGCCTGGTTAGCTTAGCCCCGAAATAACCACATAGAAACTGTATTAATTAAAACACTGCTTGGCCCATTAGCTCTAGATTCTTATTGGCTAACTCTTATTAATTTAACCCATTTCTATTAATCTATATATCGCCACATGGCAGTGGCTTACCAGGTAAAATTTCCAGCGTCTATCTCTGGCGGATCCATGGCATCTCTCTGACTCTGCCCTCTTACTTCCCAGCATTCAGTTCTGTCCTCCCTGCCTACCTAAGTTCTGCCCTATCAACAGTCCAAGGCAGTTTCTTTATTCACTAATGTTAATCACAGCACACAGAGGGGATTCCCACATCATGCTCAGGCTTCTTATTAACTCTTGTAACTTTGTAACTTACATTAACCCATAATTCTTGTCTGTGTTAGCCATGTGGCTTGGTGCCTTTATCAGTGAGGCATTCTCATCTTGCTTCCTCTGCATCTGGATGACGACTGCAGACTGAGCTTTCCTCTTCCCAGAATTCTCCTGTTCTCATCACCCCACCTCTACTTCCTACCTGGTTGCCCTGCCTCTACTTCCTGCCTGGCTACTGGACCATCAGCATTTTATTAAAATAATACAAGTGACAGTGTACAGACCATTGTCCCACAATTGTATGGCAGGGATTATACTGAATGAGTTATCTGTCCAATTCACAAGTATGAGATTCTGTGCAATTGTGCATGTTTTGAGTGTGTGTTAGTGAGTGTGTGTGTCATTTACATATATATGGAGAGGGAGAGAGAAGTAGTAGCAGCAGCAGCAGCAGTAGTGGGTATCAGATTCTATATCAGGTCATTCACTTCTTTCTATTGTAGCTTAACAAAATCTCTATCTCTTCAGAAACAAGGGAGTAAGTAGATGTGAAGTTGTATTTGGACTCCATTCTGTTTGCTTTGCATGATTTCCATTGTGCTCAACAAAAGATCTCAAGTCCCTGTAATGGATAAGAGAGTGCTTCGTCATCAGCACTTTCTGTCTATGATCCAACAAGTATTCACTTATCCATTTTATTAGTTTCATTTCTAAAAATATGGTACAAATCTAGAAAATGAACTCAGACACAATTTTTTTAACATATATGAAAGAGGAATGGAGAATTCATCACCGAGAATAGAAAGGATGATTTCTTTTCAATCCTGTAATCATGTGTGAGATTTTAGATACAAAATCATGAACAGAAACATTTGTATTGCTTAAAATTATCTGCACAGTTGAGAAGGGACAAAGACAAATGTCATGGGAAACCATTAAGGATCATTAATTCTTTTTTTTTTTTGGATGAGATAATGAGATCCTTTTTGAAATTTAAATGAATATGCATGAAATAGTTTAGGTTATGAAGGGTACATCATCCATTCTGAGAAAAGTTCTTACATCTAATACAACCAAGATTAGTACTTTAAAAAAAATAAGAGGTTTCTAGCTTTATGCCATATTTTAAAAGATTTAGATTCATTTTCTAACATCAGGTAAATCAAATATTACAGTTCCATTCAAGAATTTTTTGTTTAATTTTATTCCTATTTCAGGATTAAAAAATACATTTCTGCATTTTTGTGTTAGTACCTTTTAATTAATCTGAAGCATTTTTTCAATTTTCTAAAAGATTGTCATATAAATTCTAGACTAGTTCTCAGACTTTTTCAGTGTTCACATTTGCCTTTAATTACACACACAACACATACACACACAGACACATAGATACACA
Organism: Ondatra zibethicus; assembly: GCA_004026605.1. Taxonomy (NCBI): domain Eukaryota; kingdom Metazoa; phylum Chordata; class Mammalia; order Rodentia; family Cricetidae; genus Ondatra; species Ondatra zibethicus. The sequence goes on from PVIU01000135.1 coordinate 363,522, forward strand.
CACACAACAAAGTACGATTTGCTGAAGCATAAATTATTCACAAGCTATTGAGCCTATTTTGCTGCTTAGCTCATGTACTTTAATGTAAAAAGCTGGCAATTGAGTCTGACAGACAATGACCACATGATTACTGCATAGCCCATGTACTGTCCAGTGACTGAGTAGGGCACATGTACTGAGATACTGGCTCCACACATTCCAAGCAAGTCACACTGACAGCATATTTAACACAATCTCTACTATTACTATGAATAAAATGGCAAACTATCAAAAAAAATGGCAAACTATCCAGTAGACTTATTGGTTAGCTAAACCAGTTTGTTTTATTGAATTGAGAAGAGGAAAACAAAAACTCAAATCCAGACGACTGAATCTGTGAAGGGCTTTGGGATGAGAGTAATCATGGTATTCTCTTAAATGACTTAGTGAGCTGGGCAATCTGAATAATTCCTTCAAACATATGACTTAAAAAGCAAGGGATGAATGCTTTTATCACTGCACTCTAGATAACAGTGTTTTCCCCAGTAGATTAGAAAAAAAGTCACTGTGTGTTTATAAAGAGGAAATGGCTCTGTTTAATATAAGCATTTTTTCTTGTAGGAATGTAATGTTTTTGCAGCTGTGTCTGAGAAATGCTTCTTTAATTTATTGTTAGTTTTGACTTTCGAGATTTCTGTAAACAATGAAAATTGGAAAGAATTTTCTTTGTGATACACCTTCATAAAACTTTTATCTCAGAGGGACTTCATCGATGTGATCTTCTCTAATAATTATTTATTATTTGTAAGTAGAAATCAACATTTTCTTCTCTATGAATTGAATTGTTATCTTGAAAAAGATGCTTTGCCTGGGACTTGGGCTATTCAAATGAGCCCCGTGAGAGTATCACAGCAGCCTGATGGATGGACTGGAGTAATCTTTACCAGCTACGCTCAGCCAGTCTCTGTCTGCTGTGTTCATGGTGTGAGCATTACAGTCAGAACTTTCACTGAAAACAGAAATAATGCATGATGTCCAAATGGAATAAAAGAGACAGCTTTAGGACTGTTGTAAAGGGCATAGAAGATACAGCTGCACCAGCTTTTGCTAGCACAACCCTATAGACTCTAGGGGGACTGATATTAACTGAGAACAGTAGACGGAGAAGACCAGAATCATCTTAGGGCAAAACTATGGGCAAAAATGTATAGCTCAATATAAACAAATAGAACAAAACAAAACAAAACAAAACTGTGGGTAATTATGCTGCAAGTAAACATGTTGAAAATTGGTAAAAAAGAACAAGTTAATATTTCCAACATGCCAGCAATGTACAGTTTTGTAGGAATGACAGAATAATGAAGTTGCCTCCAATACTAAAAAACAGTAATTTTGCTATTAGTAGCACTACTGAACGAGTATTCAGTGAAAACCAATTGTCTAGTTTCTCTGCCTATTACTTTGATAAAATACACTGGCAAAAAGACATGTCAGGGGCCATAATGGCTGGAAGTAAGGCACTTAACACAGCTGGACAATTACACCCATAGACAAGGAACCTAGAGGCATGGATTTCTGTGCTCAGCTTCCTTTCTCCATCTCATTGTCTCCTATCCTTGCCTATGTGTTTGTCCCACCCACAGTTGAGATGAATTTAAACATATCAAAGAACTTAAGGTAGTTCACTCACAGATGAGACTGACCTTAATTGTGATAATTCCCCTCAGGTATGCCTGGAGGCTTGCCTTCTAGCTAATTCTAAAGTCCATCAAACTGACAATGAACACTAACTGTAAGAGCCTGAGGTACTGCACCAAAAGTGCTTTATATATTACACCATTTAATACAACATTTTGTTGTAGATATTATGATTATAGTTTACAGTTAAAGGTGGTAATGGCACTGTTTGAGAAGAATTAGGTGTGGCCTTGTTTAATAGGGTGTGTCATTGGGGGCAGGCTTTGAGGTTTCAAAAGCCATGGCATTTCCGATTAGTTCATTCTTGCTGTCCCTCCCCCAACCTTCTCCCTCACGGTTATGAATCAGATGTAAGCTCTCAGCTACTGCTTTATCACCATGCATCCTGCCTCCTGCCTGCCTGCCTGCCTGCCTGCCTGCCTGCCTGCCTGCCTGCCTGCCTGCTTGTTTCTGTGCTTACCACCATAATGGTCATGAACTCTACTGCCCTATGAAATAATGAACTCCACATTAAATATTTTCTTTTAGATGTCACCTTGGTCATGGTGTCTGTTCACAACAATAGAAATGTAACTATGACAGCACTCTCTAATTCAGAAGACACTCTCATTTTCTGGGCTAGAATGTTGAAAGCGGTGAAGTTGAGACAGACCAAAGTAAATCAACTATAGATCTACCTACCTAATTTGGGGAAGAACAGTTACAAAGCAAAAGTGGAGGGTCCCCAATAAAACAGTTGGAAAGTATGTGTTTGCATTTATCCCACTATTCATAATGTTTCTCATTTTCCAATTAAAGCCTTTGGGTGTGAGGTTATAGGTTTAGAATCTACAGAGCTTCACAGGCACCCTCATTTCACCTGCAAATTGGTTATGAACTTGATTTTCTCATTTGGCCACATCTAGACTCTGTTACGAAAGGAGCATGAGCTGGTGGTGATGGCGCACACTTTTAATTCCAGCACTTGGAAGGCAGAGGCAGGTGGATCTCTGTGAGTTCGAGGTCAGCCTGGTCTACAGAGCTAGTCCTAGAACAGCTAGGGCTGTTACACCGAGAAACCTTGTCTTAAAAAACTAAAAAAAAAAAAAAAAAAAAAAAAAAAAAAAAAAAAAAAAAAAAAAAAAAAAAAAAAAAAAAAAAAAAAAAAAAAAAGGAGGATAATAGCACTCATTAAGGAAGTATTTGGAAGCAAGTGGTCAAGATTTTAAGTCAGGCATTGGAACAGAAGGTGAGCTGAATCTCTCAGTCTCCAGAACATGCTTCAGATGTAGTATCAGATTTCATTAACAATACAAATGTTAAAAGAAGAGCAATTAAGAACTCCAGGAAGGCTACAACATAGTATTTCTCACAGCATGGGTCCTCTTCTGAGAGCAGAGCCTTGTGTGGCTGTGTTGGTTTATCACCTATAAATGCTAGCCCGAGGGGCATCATGGCTGCTGAAATAATCTCCAGGTAGGAAAGGGCCAGATAAGAAACAACTTACCTCAAGGAAGGTTTAGAAACCACAGCAGGAAGGCAACGAGTCTGGTGTCAAAGTCTGCCTCCATTAGGGACAAAGCATATGACCACAGAACAGCTATCCCTTAGGACCACCACAGGCAGATGGTTAGAAGAGCAATAATGGAGAGCTAACTGTGGTTATTGACAAGTCAGCATAGAAGGCACAGTCCTTGGAATACATTTAACAACAAATTCCATGCCCAAGAAGAGACTCTACAATTTCATAATATAGTTCCAGGCATAAACGGGAGTTCTTGGAAGTTCTCATCCCAGGGATGGTGTCAGAAGTCTTGCTTCCAATGGTGTAGTTTGAAGTGTCTTTGTATAAGCCCATTCTGACATGTGGGAAAAAATAGCTAAATCCACAGAAGGGAGTGAAACCTTTCATTCCTTCAGCTTTATTTGATGATACTGGATTTAAAATGCTGTGTCAGTTCATCACTCTGGGAGGAAGTAATCATTGCAGGGGTAGGAAGAAAACTAGTGTGTGGCTCCATCCCCAAATGGCCACTTGTCATCACTGGGCCTCTGACTATATTACATTATGATGTTTCTAAGAAGGGTACCGAAGCCGAACGCATCAGATGGGGGGAACACAAATCAAATAATCCCACACTAGCTCCGAATAAGGTATTCTAAGGTTTTTCTTTATTAAAAAGGAAACTCATGGAACACAGCAAGGAAATAGGAACAGGGTCTGACATCCAGGTATGGCTTGGGGTGGGGTGGGGTGAAGGTGGGGGAGGAGAAAGAGGGGAGAGCAGGCGGTACCGTGGCCTTTCAGTTCCCGAAGTCATGCCCCAACCTGGTCTAGCCTCTCAAAGGCCATTGGCTGAAGGAGGTTCCCCACCATTAGGCTGCAGAACTTGAGGCCAGGAGATTATTCTGAATTATCTGTATGTCTGAATCAAGTCATATGGATCCTTAAAAGTGGAGAGCCTTTTCTGGTTAAAGTTCTTCAAAGAAAAGCAAAAAGAGAAGGACTGGACCTGGTGCTGTAGGAAAGAGTGCCAAACCCAAGTTAAAGAGGTGCTCTGGAAATGCAAGTAAATTTCTAAGAAGCTCCAGAAAGGAGGGCTGCTCCTTTGACTTTTGGTCCAAACAGACCCCAGCTAACTTCTAATAAACTGATATTCAAGATGGTTAGTACATGCTGTTTGAAGTCACTGAGTTTGTGCTGATTTTTTACTGCAGGAATACAAAAAGAACATACATATGCTGATGTTGCATAGAATCAGCCCTGGGAGTACACAAGATTTACAGAAGCTGAGTTTGAGGTGCGTCACTGGGATAGCCGCATCTAATCATGTTTAGAGTAAAGAAACCTGTTGTTTTAAGGATTTAATTGGCATGCCTAATGTCATGCAGCCCTTGTCACCCAAGTCACTGCCCTTCCTGTTATACCACACATTTCTGAGTAAAGCAAAGACAGGAGAGGTCACCTGGAAATGGACACAGGCTCACGATATCAAGAGAAAATTGACCAGAAGCCAAGAAGAGAACAAACGAGTCACACAATGAAAAGAATCATGAGAGAAAACATCTTTTGGTTCAAAGTTATGTTCCAAAACTTGGACAATTTAGAGCAAAGATGCTGGGCTGCGAAAAAAAAAAAAAAGATGGACAGAAAGAGAGAGATGAATCAATCCCTAAAAGCAGAGGGAAAACATGAAAAACGACGAAATGAGACATGAGGGAGAAGCCCTGGCCTGTGGCTCCTGCACCGTCTAAATCAGAATGACTGGCTTTGTTTCTGCTCTCAGAGCAGGATCTTCTTGATAAAGGAGGTGCTGAGTCCAGGAGGGACAGGGCGCTGCAGACCTGTGGATCTCATTAGCCCCGTGAAGGGCAACCATGGGGAAGATCTACTTCCCTTCTGACTGCTGTCCTGGGAGAGTAATCCAACCTGAGCAGCCGGCCTGAAAATAGATATTTTTCTTTTCTTTTCCTCCCCCCTCCTAATACCGAGTCTCAGAGGAGAGCCGCCTTTCTTATGACGTTCTTTATGGGCCCTCTCTCAGTTAGAAATTAAAGAGAAATATGTCGACACGGACCAGGATCAAAGTATAAAACATGACTCTGATAGGTTACTAATAATGATAGTACCATTAGAAATCTCTAGAATAGAGCAAAGTGACACGATTTGAAAGGTCACTGTGATCATCAATCATGCATGTCTTGCTATTGTTTGCTAATTAATTTTTTTATGGTATGATCCTCCTGAACAATCCACTGGTAGCATTCTTTCCAGAGTGAGTTGCTAAGAAAAGGTGCCATACCCTTGGTTTCCCCCTCTTCTGATTAAATGCCGTTCAGTCAGTCTGAGTGACTGGATAGCAAAAATAAAGAAGGGGTAACAGTTCTTGGGGTGGGTTATTTATGTTTGATTAAATAGGAATTGCAATAGAAAAAGAACGATTCTGTAAACCTTAAAAACTTTCTTTTGCTTGTGCTTATCATTTGGCTTTCAATCAGCAACCTGAGTTGTTTTATGCCCTGGGGTCTGTCTGTCTTTCTTCTTCCTTCCTTCCTTTCTCCTTTCCTTCATTCCTTCCCTTCTCCTTCTACTCACTCTCCCTTTCCTTTTCTTTTGTCAAGTAGAGATACCTCCTAGTGACTGTGCTGGCTAGTCTTATGCCATCTTGACACAAGGTATAGTTATCAGAGAAGGGTGTGTGTCAACTGAGAAAATGTCTCCATAAGATTGAGCTGTACACAGTCCTGCAGGGCATTTTCTTAATTAGTGACTGGTAGGGGAAGGCTCAGTCTATTGTGGATGGTGCCACCCTTGTGCTGGTGGTCCTGGGTTTTATAAGAAAGCAGCCTGAGCAAGCCATGAGGAGCAAGCCATGAGGAGCAAGCCGATAAAGCAGCACTATTCCATGGCTTCTAAGTCAGCTCTTGCCTCCATGTTCCTGCTAAGTTTAGCTCCTCCTCTGACTCCAGTGAAATGGAATGGTAAGCCAAATTAACCCTTTCCTCTCCAACTTGGTTCTGGTCATGGAGTTTCATCATAGCAATAGAACCCTAACTAAGACAAGTTGGCACCAGGATAGTGGGGTATTTCTGTGACAGGTCTGACTGTGTCATTTTGGGGAGGATTATGGAAGGTCTTTGGAGCTTTGTTAGGAAAGCCACTGAGTATCTTTACAGAGAGCTCAGGGAGCTGCCCTGTGGGAGTCTGGAAGACAAGAATGTTGAGCGTCAACAACAGAGACCTGGCTTGTGAAGTTTCAGGGGGATGCAAAGACACCACCAGGCCTTTCTCCAGAGAAATCTATGGTGTCTGATCAGCTGGGGCTGAAGAAACAGCGTGATTAACAAGAGAACAGAAGTGCTAAAGCTAAACCTTTGCTTTACTGGGATACTCAGTGCTGCTCAGCTGGGGTTGAAGAATCAACTGTAATTAAGAGACAAGCATTTCTGAGGTGAAATCTCTTGGTAGTGTTTGCTCAGCACACAGAAGCTGAGTTCCAGAAGTGACCAAGGTTATGCCTCACGTTGGCAAAACAACTTGGTAGTTTGAGAGTCACCCAGGTGGTATTGGTATTGAAGACATGAAAGGATCCTGGAGACCAGCTAAGGCTGAGACTGTGTGGCAGTGTTGAAGTCCCTGAAGAAAGCCCAGGAGAGGCAAATGGTGAAAGTGCAGCCCAATTGCAGCGCAAGAGCCCAGCATGTTGGAGATGCCAGTACTGTGGGACAACTACCAAGGACAGTAGCAGGTATGGAGTGGAGCCAACTAAGCCTAGAGAACAATCTGTGGGGAGCCAGAGGGGTGAACCATGCCATTTGGAAGAGTCCCTTCCCTCCTGCCATTCATGAGTTCATGAGTGGATCCCAGACATTGGATACTAAGTTATTTACCAGGGGTTAATTTTGCTTTGATTTGATAGTGACTGTGCCTTGGTTCTTCTCTGCTTAAGTAAGAAAATATTTAGTTTACTTATAGGAGCCCAAAGTTGAGAAAAATAAATTTTGAAAGAATTTAGGTTTTTAAAAGAGACTTTTGAACTTTTAAATAGGCAGAGTTTTGAAATGGTTGAATTTGTAAAAAGTGTGGGGCTTTTAGGACTTAGAATATTTTATATTGGGATGTTTGTATTAATGTATGCTCTTGGAGATGAAGAAGAAAGGGGAGGTTGTGACTGAACTGTAATGTGGGTCATGCTGATAAGGGCTCAGTTATGCTGGCTAGTTTTACACCAACTTGCCACAAGCTACATTCATGAGAGAGGTGGGATCCTTGATTAAGAAAATGCCTCCATAAGATCAGGCTGTACACAGGCCTGTAGGACATTTTCTTAATTAATGATTGATGGAAGAGGGCCCACACCATTGTGGGTAATGCGCGGAGAATTTGTGCACAGCCAACTGCTCCAGGAAATCCTAGTTATATGAAAGCAAAACCTCACATTTTTGCCTGCTATGATAATAGCAAAAACTATCTTGTAACTACTGAATACCCTTGAATTTGATAAAGAGAGACATTCTGACCGATATGGTTAGTAAAGAGTCCATCTTTTGATAAAATTCCTATGTCGTATTCAAAATTTATCAGTAGATTTCTGAACTATAACTTTCTATCATCGATATATATCTTCTTATTTCATAAGAGGAAAAATGATTGTTAACTTTGGTGTAAGCATCTGTTTGAGCCTTAAGCTATTTGATGAAAAGGATTCTATTATACACCTACACTTAAATAGACACATGTTAGGAAGCATGACAGAAAACTTGGGGATGCTTGCTTGCTTGTTTCTTATTTATTGGAATTAGAATGTGAGAACAGGGAAGCACTATGATGTGCAGTTTGCAAGATAAAGGCCCAGCTCAGGAGAGCTTTCTAATAGGCTAAAGACCAAAATATGTTCCAGTGCCCCCTGAAACCAAAGACAGAAAATTAGAACCCACATTCCAGCTGACTAGTCAGGCAGTAGGAATTTGTTCTCATTCAAAGGACGGTCAGTTTGGTTTTATTTGGCCTTTACCTGATTGGATGAAGGAAATCTGGTTGTCTTTGCCTCCAACCTCAAATGTTAAAATTATTCTAAATCATCGTCAGGGACACCATTTAGAAAAACACTTGACTAAACATTTGTGCAGTTCGTGGCACAGGCAAGTTGGCACTCGTCATACTTACTATTAGGAATGAAGGTAAGATCTCATCTTTAGATATAAGGGAAAGATGTTCGCATGAAGATGACTCTAGGCCTGAAGTGTGAACAAGGAAGCATCATTTTCTGAATCATGATCATAATAATTTTCCTACCTTCACTTATATATTATTTGCTGTAGGCATCACATCTTCTGGAAATTGGAAAGGGTGAGTTGTATCGATGGCTTCTATCTAACTTGTCTTTTGTTACTATATTTAACATTTCTTCACACGATGAAGATGCTCTTTCCATTTCTCTCACATTTTGTGAATGTACAGGTTGTGAAAAACCTGGCAGAGCAACTGCTTCCTACTTAGAGACAGATACTGCATTTTAACATGAATTTTAAAATGCTGAGCAGAACTCCTCTCAGTAATGGTTCTTCAGCTAACCTTGCACCTTTATAGATTTATGTTTGTTACAATTCTTCTCATGCTTAAAGGAGAAAGCATGTTCCTTATAAACCCCTTCGTCCAAAAGCAATTATATCATAATATTGTAATGATATGGGGAGTTACTCTCATCCTCTTTCTTTTGTAAGAAATAGGAGAAATATATTTATCAATGTTTCCTCCAAGTTGTTAGACAAATAAATATAACAGGGACTCAGGGTTAACCTCAATGTGATATCAGGCCACTGTTATTTGCATGGAGAACCTTAGAAACAGAAACTGTCATGTGTATGCTTATCAGGTACCAAGCAATATATTTTGCATATGGTTAAGGCCAAGAAAGGTCATGGAAGTTCTGAGCATACACAGTTGGTAGGTGGAAGGCATCAGCAATAGCTCAAGTGCCAGGAACTCTTCCAAACTTGTCTCAGGTTCTGATTATGCACTCTGCTGTCTGAACGTGATTAAAGTCACTGTCCTATTAGGAGACACTTTGACTTTTTCATAATCCAGTATCTTAGAATATTTGCAGTGTAAAAACAGAAGCTTAGAAGTATTACTTTTAATTAGGAACTGACTAATAATTAGAATAAAAATTAGAATTCAGGAAGGTCCAGTACTAACTGGAGTAAAGGATTTGAGCAAATAGAATGTCCTGCATCCTATTTGGTTACATGCAAACACTGACTGGCTTTATTAAGTGAAAAATCATTTTGACAGACCATTTGCAAGTATGGCCTCTGAAAGTACACCGAATGTGGTCCTTTTGTTATGTCTGGCTATTGCTTCATTTTCTCTTCGAAGTAAATATTGTTGAGTATTATTTACAGAATATGTTCTTATTAAATAAATATGCATGCCTTAGCTAACTTCAAGAGTAATTCACACTCCTTTTCTAAGCTTGAACCAACTCAACCTGCTCGTACATGGTGTTTGGGTCAATAGGATCCTATCACAGTCTGAAAATAATGATCAGACATCTTTCTCTTATCATAAACTTAAATCAATTTAAGTTTTCTGTACTCACTTTTGATATCCGAGGTGCTTTTATATTAAACACTTAAGTGCCTTTTAATAACTGTGGCCACAACTTATGCACATCTACACAATACACCGAGAGCCTGCTGCAACTAATCTAATTAAAAATTGTCTCCCTTAAGAACAACCATTTATCTTGTAATGATGTATGGTTGATTTACTGAAAAAGCATTAAAGTGGTTGTTATCTACTTAGACATCTCTTAATTCTAGCAAGGGCAAGGTCACATAAAATCAGTAGAAAATATTATCAGGGATGTCATATTGTATGATTTGAAAATCAAATTTACTTACAAAGGTCGCGAATACTCTCACTGCCTGTCTCATTACATAACCTTCATTCCATGGCAGTGTTGTGCTTGTGGGAGGGACTGTGAAGGAAGCCTTGGACCTAGCTGATATTTTCATCACAGTCATCCATCACTATAATGAGCAACCCAAACCCCTTTGAAAATAATATATCTGGCCACGCACAGATTCCAAAGCACTGACTTCTTCTGTAATATACTTTGAGAATCATTAATATGAATGGTATGCTAATTTGTCTTCTTTTGACCTGGAGTTTATTTAAAATCCTAGAGGATTTTCAAGAGGCGATTGCCTCATTAAACTACCTCATGAAGCAAGGCTAACTTCAGCTTGTTTTATTTCATCAGGGTGAGTTAATCTAAAAATGTGTTTAAAAGGGACTCACTACAAGCTCCCCCATCAGTCTAGTTCAGCTGCAGCGTTAGCTGAGGTCTAGAGTGGTGCTGTTCAGACAGAGCACCAGAACTGGATTTAGTTCCCAAGTCTGCATGTGCTCGGGTGCATTACTCATGTTTCCTTTCCTAACTTAGAAAACTCAGAATGTGAAAACTATCTCACTGATTGGTTCATGCATAAAATATAATGATTTTTCAAAAGGTCTTAGGAAAGTATCTAGAATGTAGTAGGCATGAAGTATAAAATTATTGCTAAGTGTATGCTATTTTTTTTCAAAATCCGAATTTATACCAAGAAATTTTTAACAAAAAAGTAGAAGGCAGCACAAAGGAATATTTAGGTTAAAAACTTTCTTCTGATGGCCATCATAGTTAGATTCTATATTTTTTAAATGTACAAGATGGAGGCATCTACAATAACGCTCTACAATAGACTCTCAGGGAAAAGAAAAGGGTGTTTCCCTCTGATGCTTCGGTGTCTTCTTTCTTCTAGGAAGGAAGTGTGGGGAGCTTGGCAGCAGCATCCTTAGGTAAGTAATGGTGATATAAGGTTTGGGAGGACATTATGGAACAACAATTAAGCTATTAAGAGGGTGAGGGAAATAGAAATCCCCAATCTTGTGCGTATATATGAATAATAAGTTCAAGGTGAGAATTTCAGCATGCATTTGAGAAACTAAAGTTTAGCTTCTAGAACAGAACTCTTACAGGACAAGAGAATCTGACTATTTGAGAGTTCATAGACACTAGAAAAATAACACAATTTCACATGCTAGAAAACAGTGGCAATTAAGATATCCAAACTGAAATGTAAATTGTAATATAAAAATGGAAGAAGTAATGATAATAACGATGAATAGCTAAAAGTATCCCTTGTTCAGTTTTTCCTCCCTTCTTCCCTTCATCACTCATTTTTTAAATTGAATTTTCATCTATTAGAATTCACAGTAAAAACTGCAGTATCTCTATTTAGTACCACAATATCAGCTTCTTTCCTGTTTATCTTGTATAATCTTTTCTGTCCATTACCAATCCCTTCACCAGCTCTCTTAATCAGCAATCATTTTAAATATGTAATATACACATATATGTGATCATCTTTGAGTCTATTTGTATATGATGTTTTTATCTGTGTGTATGTGAGTATGTTGCCTGCCTGTCCAGACATACAGGTAGAGGTCAGAAGACAACCTCTGGGATTGGTCCTGACTATCTACTGACTGAAATAGGGTCTATCTTGTTCACCCTTGTGTAGTTCAGACTAGCTAGCCCATGGTTTTGCTCACGTCAAAGTTGGGATTGCAGGTATGTATACTACTTTTGTGTGAGTTTGGGAATCTGAATTTAGGTCCTTTGGCTTGTTCTGGAAATGCTATGATCCCTAAGACATCTCTCTTACCCAAACAGATCTTCCCTGCTTACTAGTCCCTTCTACCCAGAACCCTTTCGCCGTATCCCCACCCCCACACATATATACATGTCACTACCATGACTACCACCATCACCAATAACCTACTTCTACTTTTCTTTTCCTCCTTTTTTCTGACTTTCTCCCTCAAATGTCCAGGTCACCCTCATTTCCTTTTTAAAGGAAATATGCCACCTTTCTTAGGACTTCTACCCCCTCAGTCATACATCTGTGTGTCATTGTCATATAGCACCTTCAATCCTGCAGTAAAGTTATTCTTCCCGGGAATTTGTTTTCATGAGCTACAAAAGAAATGAAAAATCTTCTTTCAGGATTTTCGTGTTGTAGATGTATCCCCTCCTAAATCCTGATGTTGCTAATGCAGTTGTGTTGAGGCGCTGCTGCTAAAGACTGAGTAGAGCGCTAGGTCTCTCCTGAGGAGTTTAAGAACTTTATGGAGGATGTTTTACATAACATTGAGCTCTCTTATGCTTCTGCATTCCTCTACTATAGATACCAACTTTGTTTCCTCTGGAACTCACACAAGATTAATCCTCATCAGAGAGCCAAGCCTACCAGCATTAATCTCTTCCTCCTTTAAAAATCATGAGAAATAGATCTCTTCTCAGCTAGTTTCAAACAGTGTGTTATCAGAATATATAAGTACTGAACCAAGGATATAGACACTATGTTTCTCATTGCTGCTAAAAAGGCAGATAAGTAAACAACGGACATTTTCCAGGCAAGTTACAAGTTTTGTAACCATAAATTGCATAACTGTGTAATTATATATGTATAATACGACCCTCTTTTGTGTTGGACAAAAACACTTACAGAGTGCAGTTGAGCCAGAGCTTTCCTGAGGTCTATTTGTCTGCGCATCTTCCTGAGTTCTGACTCTAAAGACACAGTTTTGCCTTTTCTTTCTCTCCTGTCTCTGTCTCTTTCTCTTTCTGGTGGCGATGTGGGCAATGGCAAAGCCTATGTATGCCCTACAAATTTGCCTACAGACCAATCTCATGAAGGCATTTTCTCAACTAAGATCCCATATTCCTAGATATCTAGGTTTGTGCCACGTTGACAAAACCAACTAACACACCTGGTACCTGGCGATGGTGGCCACTTTTTAGTATCTCTTCGTTTTGTGTCTCTCTCAACATACTGCCCACTTGGAAAGGATGTTCTTTGTTGGTATCAGATTTCCTTGTTCTGTATATCAACACCTTGCTAGATGAAATTGATAGTTTGCAAATATTTTCTCATTATATCATTTTTCCAACATTGTTGATTGCTTCCAGTGTTTATCAGAAAATTTAATTTGATGTTTCTGTGTCTTGGTGGCCTGGTTCAAAAGAACATTTCTCTCTTCTGACATCTATAAGCATTTCTAACTTTAATATTTCTCTGTGTATGTAGTTTCATGGTTTCTGCAGCTGATTTTATAATTGGTGAGAGTGATGAAATGTCGCCTACATTTAGACACCCCAGATACTATGATATCAAAAGCAGCTTCCGGTTTTCTGATTTCAGTGTATCATCTTGGTTTACCATACTGTGGGTATGTACAGCAGTTTGCAACTCTAGCTCTTGTGAAGGTTATTTGACATATAGAGAAATATTCCCCTTAGTGTGCCTGAGGAGGGTCAGTTGCCAGAGAATGTACTGGCATTTCATTTGTATTTTAATAAATAAATAAATCCTTGCCAGAGGATCAGAAGAGTAAAACCCCCACACTGGCCAGCCTTACAGACGAGGGAGCAATGACACACACCTTTAACCCTAGTAGCCCCACTAGTTTGCCATAGAAACCATGTGGTAGTGGTGTGTGCCCTTAATCCCAGAACTAGAGAGAATTATAAAACAGGAGGAGACAGCTCTCACTCTCAGTCTCATTCTGAGATTCCTGGAGGCAAGAATGCCATTTCAGACCAAGGTAGAGGTAAGAGCCAGTGGCTAGCGATTTTGTTTTTCTGACCTTCAGGTTGAATCCCAATTTCTGTGTCTGAGTTTGTATTAATTGTGCTTCAGGAGTATTCTCTTAAGTGCCATTTTACACTACCTTCTAGGTTACAGGTCTATGAATTCAGAAGAAAGATGCTTAAGGATCTGTGATTAGGACATTTTAAAAAATGAACTCAACAGACGTCCACGAGCCAAGCTGATGCTGATCTCTGGAATCCAGATCTAGTGGGGATACAAAGTCACACACATCAGCACATTGTCTGGGTTAATATGTAATATACAATTTTGAATTACTTTCATGTGTTATTCACTGTGTACATTTCTGGGAATGCAAAGATGATGGGGAATGGGTCCTTTCCTAGAGGAGGTTGTCATTCTAAGGCAACACAGATGAAGAAACAAATCCACCTGACACAGACATAAAATGATATTTAAAAGATGTAGGAGTAGTTTCACTGAGAACCTGAGTTTTACTTTATGATCTTCCCATGACATAGCAGTTATACCATAAACAAGTCAGAACAGTGATCGGAGTGCCCTTGTAGAAAGGAACGAGGAAGTTTACCTAATGGAGAGAAATCTGAGGGCTTTTGGAGGAGTAATGAGATAGAAACCTAGGAAATAAATGGGAACAAACCTACAGGGATTTCTGAAGAGAACAGAGATGATTAAATCATGTCCTAAACATAAATGAACTCATTCACCCTTTAGGTAAAACTATTTGGAAATTGTCCAACTCAGTTTTATTTTCTTAGTTATCCATCAACTGTTTCTCAAATTCCACTAATTAAAAGCTCAAGATATTTTTCAAGCTTTATTTAAATCTTCATTGTCTTCAGATAGGAGTCTCTTCTTCTTTAAAATAAAGTAATCCTATCTGTTCTTTGCTCCTAGATCTTGTTCCTTTGGGTCTGAGTTCATATGAGACAGGAAAGGTGCAGGAGGTGACAGAGACAGTGATAGGATGACGGTGACAGCGAGAGAGATGGCAGAGGAGAGCAAAAGTAGAAGTATTAATATTCGGATGGAAATAGGAAAGACAGGAGAGAGGGGGGGGGGAGAGAGACCGAGGGGCAGAGCACATAGATAGATGAGCTGGTGCAGTACTGCAGTGCCTTGTTCTCCAAGATAGCCATAAAACCTCAGGAGCAAGTTCAGAAATGACTGAGCAAACCATAAACCATGATGTTATAAGGGAAGTGTAGTATACCTGTGTTTCTAAATCCCACCAGAAGTCTTCAGAAAAGCGAGAATCTCGTGTGTGTGTGTGTGTGTGTGTGTGTGTGTGTGTGTTTTGTGTTCCAAACACTGGCTATCCATACAAGATGAACATGCATAGTATGCTTAGTGCTCCAGAATTTGGTAACCTCCGGATCACTAAAATATCATGACAAACCACAATACAAACAATTCCACAACTAACTTCACAAGCTCAAACATAAGCACTCTGTAAATTGTATTCAAAAGTAAGATGAATGTGAGATAAAAGATTCAGAATATCTCATTATGTATCCAAGTGTTTAAAAGTAAAAAAAAAAAAAAAAAAGGGTCCTCAAATCTAGAACTCTTCTAGAGGGAGGGACTGAGAAAGGGGAGATGTGGAGCAGGGAAAAGTGGTAAGTCCCCAAACTTTTGAATAATGATCAAAAGCTTCAGTAGAGACCCACAGCTTATAGAACTAAAGATGTGGGATGTGTGGTCCTGGATACTATTGGACTCCTTATACCCAATTCATACCACACATCACATACCACAGTTGTAGCATCAAGAATTTCATGTGGAAACTGTACTCAATATAATTCTGATCTTTTGATCAATGTTATCTGGGCAATTGGGTAAGAATGAACTGATGGTAGAAACACTCAAGACCTGGATCTGATGAAAACATTAGCACTTTCAGTTTCTCACCAGAGCACCATGAAAATGATAACCAGATTTACATTAATATAACAAAGCATTTCATGATGTTGTGACCTGAAGAACAATGGAATGGGCATCATTTAAAATCTAATGTGTACTTTTCAATCATAGACCAGCATAATACTACTTTATATGATGTTCTTGTTATTTACTGTTTTGAATGTAAGATTTACCTGAAAGTATTTTTAAACTACTGGGAAAAAATTGAATTGGATGTTAGTTAAGAAGCATGGGAAATTATCAGATATGAGCAGTTATTAAGTAGTTGAGTTACAGGGGCCATCAAGACGGCTCAGTGAGTAGAAGTGCTTATCATTAAAACTGACAGCCTTGATTCCATTACTGGAACTCATGGATGGAAGGAGAGAAAGGACTCCAGCAAGTTTCTCTTTCACCACAGACCACCTGGCAAACATGTGTGTCCACACAAATAAACACACACATACACATTTACACACACATTTATATATAAACATTATTTACATAAATGTTAAAAGCTGAATTACCAAAAACTCCATCATTCATGTGTTTGTAGCTTTCTTTACCTGACCACACAAATACATGTATGCTATAGTTATATGGAAAGTCTAATAAAGAGAACATTTTCAGTTGTCTGCTGGTGTAGACTTCAAAGTTGCAACTACTGTCTGAAAGAAAATCTAAAAATAATTGGAACTTTAGCAAATTCTGCATACTGCACCCCATGCAGGATTGGCACTTGTTTGTTCTTATAATGTTATTTCCTCCAAATGCTAAAGATAAGAAAAACCTTAACAACATTTTGTTAATATTTCAAACACAAGCACACATACGAGAATTGTGGATTTTTTTTTAAAGGCAGAGTCCATTTCCCTTGCCCAGGGAATACTTTTGTGTGGAATACACAGTGTGAAGATGGATGAGTCTGTCACAGTTTAGGGAACTCTAACTTATGGGGGAAGGACAGAGGGAGAACAAGGAAAGAGATAATTTTATAGAGGGAGCCATTATGGGGTTAGTGAGAAGCCTGATACTAGGGAAATTCCCAGGAATCCACAAGGATGACAGCAGCTAAGACTCTAAGAGGGTACCTGAACTGGCCTTCTCCTGTAATTATATTTGATGACTACCTTAATTGTCACCATAGAACCTTCATCTAGTAACTGATGAAGCAGATGCAGAGATCCACAGCAAAACACAGGGCTGAGCTCCCGGAATCTGATAATATAAGCAAAGGGATCAAGACCATGGTGGTGAAACCCACAGAAACTGCTGACCTGAGCAAGTGGGAGCTCACTGACTCCAGACTAACAGCTGGGAACTTGCATAGGACTGAACTATGCCCTTTGAATGCAGATGACAGTTGTGTGGCTTGGGCAGTTTGTGGGGCCACTGACAGTGGGATCAGGATTTATCCCTAGTTCATGAACTTGTTTTTTGGAGCCCATTCGCTATGGAGGGATACCTTGCTTAGCCTAGATACAGGTGGGAGGGTCTTGGTCCTGCCTCAATGTGGTGTGACAGACTTTGTTAACTCTTGTGGTAGGCCCTCTCTGAGGAGTGGATAGGGAATGAGGTAGGGAGAAGGTGGGTGGGGAGTGGGAGGAGGAAGAATGAAGGGAGGGAGGGAGGGAGAGCTGGGATTGGTATATAAAATGAAAAAAAAAGATTGTTTTAAAAAAAAGAAACACAAACTTAGAGCGACCAGTCCAAATGACTGACCAATTTGACCATATATAAGTTAAGATTAATCAATTAAGAACAATTACTTTCTTAAATCAACTATTTTGATAAAAAAGATCATTTGATACAAAAGATCATTTGAAGCCAGGCAGTGGTGGTACACGCCTTTAAAATAACAGCATTCAGGAGGCAGAGACACAGAGACAGGAGGATCTCTGTGAATTTGAGACCACCCTGGTCTATAGAGTGAGTTCCAGGATAGCCAGAGCTACACAGAGAAACCCTGTTTCAAAAAACCAAAAAAAAAAAAAAAAAAAAAAAAGCATTTGAATCAAATGACCCATCCACTACAGGCATAAACAGAACCTTGCCTATGGCATTGGGTCAATAGCTGAATTTTTAACTGCTCAATTGCTTGGTTTATAAAATAGTAACTATATTTCCTTATAGTGTTGCTTAAAAAAATAACTATTAGGCCTTTACAAAACAGGTTTTAAATGTGAATACTTAGCAGCAGAATACTGCCATTGTATTATGGAAATTAAATAATTAGTATGAGGAGAATTGATTTCAGTGTTGTATAAAAGTATGTGTTTCTGCCTGACAAGGAGTAACTTGAGTCTGATATGATTTGATCTCCTATTTTTATACTGAATATGCATTACTGGAAATAGGTCACAGCAGGAAGACAGATTAAGGCAGTTTAAAGGAAAATAGAAACTGTAGAAACTATAAAAATAAATTTGCAATTACAATAAGAAAGCAGAGCTGCCTCCCTTTCCTTGTTTACTCAGCAGGCCCATGCAGCTACCGTCTACTTCACACACACAGTTAACTCTTGCATCCCTTGATGCCTGATTCCACACTCTGAGATGGAAATGGACACCCCCCTTCTGATTTCAGGATGACAGTGAAGTGTGATTGGCATTCTGCCAGTAAATGTGGCATGAGGGCTTCATAAATAGTAAGCCAATAAGGCAGAGGCTGCTGACAATGTAATTTCAAAGACAGAGGAGAATAAAGATCAAAACAAGAAGGAAGGAGAGGAAAAAATGATGGAGAGGAGGAAGGGGGCAGGAAAAGGAAGGAAAGAATGCAAAAGAACATGTGTAAAGAATGGGAAGACACAGGAGTGGGCACTTTTGACACCTGGATATTGACTATAATCGCAACTCATTTGTATTAGGCCATCCTTTAAGCATCAGATAGTAATTAATTTGATATTACTTTTTATTTACAGTATTCTAGTCATCCCATCTTAATTATTCCCATAGATCTCTGTCAGTGAGTTTGAACTTGCTATTTCTCCCTCCTGATCCTTTATCCCTCCAAATGCCCAAATAGTTGCTTCCTATTCTTTAAACAGAACTTCTAAAATGACACAATGAAAATATTACTGACCTCTGTATCTAATAGAATGCCTCGAACTCAGGAATAGTTCGTGGAAGGAAGCCTTTGCCTATAGAGAGAGTACCATAGGGTACACAGGTTGTTTTGTATTCACATTTGGCAAATGGAGAGTAGTCTGAGGACATTTCGTAAAGTGATGCTCACACAATACAGAGTGAGTAATGAACCAGGAAAATTCCTGTGGTTATTCCTTCCACTCTGAAATGGAGTTAGTCTGTTTGGGAAGATGGCCACCTCAGATTTTAGAATCATTTCACGACAATATTGCAGAAAGAGCCTCTTATTATAGAGTCTTTCAGCAAAAGTTCGGACCAAGTCAAAGCAGGCAAACACTAGAGTTCCAACAGATACAATATGGCAGTTTTCTAGAACTCACCCAGATGACAGGAATAGCTGATGGCAATGACCACACTGGGAGCTTTCTAAAGTTATTCAGCTATGAGTGTTCGTAGAGCAGTGGCGAACAATGGGTCCACGTCCTTTCTTCTAATGCACAGACATGTTCTCTTCAGTTTCTCTTGCTTTCAACATTAGATGCTTCAGGGAGAAAGATGATCGGCAAGGTATCAAGTTCTTCCAGTCTCCAAGGCGACATGAAGACTTCGTGTCCTGGTCCAAATATGCCAGGGAATTTCCAGGTAGCATGTAACTCTGTTGGTACAGGTCCTAAAGTCACTATTGGCTCAGGCCCCATTGTGGGAGCCCCACCTACAATTTACATCACGAAGGCTAACACATTGGACCAGCTAGGTATTCAGCATACTAATATCGTTGAATGTTCAAGGATTCTCTCAGTTTTGAATAAAGAAGCTGAGGAATTTCAGTCAATAGAAATCATTCTTTCCTAGTCCTAGCTTTCCTAGAAAGTGTTCATCAGAAAATTATTTCAGACTATTGAAACTTGGAAAACTGTAGCGAATATTATCAATATCTTTTTTTTCTATTCTAGGAACACCAAACGACTCAGATCAATTTTTGATATTCATTAGCCTGGTATAATAATTAATCTCAATAGTCAAATTAATTGGATTAGTGAAACTGATTTCTGAATTTGTCTGTGGGCTTTTCCCAGAGATGATTAGATCATGAGGGCTCTGAAATGACCAATAATTTAACCCATTGATAGACTTTGTGATGGCAAAATTAGCAGGTGGTGAAAAGGAAAAAGGTGGGAACTTTGTGGGAAATATGTCATTGGGGGTACATCTTCTCTCTTTCTGCAATTATCTTGGCCAAAAGGCTGAGAAAGGATAGTTCCTTACAGTCTTCCCGTCCCTGTGTTTCCCATCCTGTGTTCTCCATTCTGTGTTCCTCCTCCTGTGTTGCCTTTTCTGTGTTGCTCTTCCTGTGTTCCCTTTTATTTACTTCCTGGCGTCCACGACATGAGCTTCTCTGCTTTACCGTGTTTTTCTCACCAGGATGGAATAAAAGAACTCCTGAGCCCCTGAGCCCAAAGAAACAATCCCTCCCTTAAGTTGTTAACTGGTATTTTGGTGATCTGAAAGTCACTACTGTATATGACTTGGGTGGCAGATTAGAATATTCCTCCCGAAAGGATGGAGGATTTTGGGCTAAAGATAACACCAAGTACTTGTGGGAGACCTCCTTCCTTGTTCTTCATTTTGTGTAAAGGGAGTAAATAGGTTCACGAAGACAAAGGGTAGGCTGGTCCCTGTTCCACAAGAAGGAGCAGTTTGCTCACCAAAGACATTTTTAGGCTTTTACGGGGGCAGAGATTTCACCAGTGGCTTCTACATGCATATGCTTTATGAACTATTCTGGCCAGTTATGCTTCTGTCTTCAAATTGTCATCCCTAGATACTCATTATGTTTCTGTTCTCTGTCTTAGATGCTATAGAAGTTGGTATTCAAAGCCACATCTTTGAGATGTTCTTTTAATTATTTTTATTGGTAACTCTTCAAATAAACCGACCCTTTTCTTATTAGTATATATTTTATTACAAGACTCCATTCCATATACAAATTTATTGAGATGGAAGAAAACCAATTTCCTTTTTCTTATACTTTCATGCTCACCATATTAGATAGCCTCTTGCCTGCCCCAAGGAAGAGAGAAGTTTTGACAAGTGAAGGAGTACTTTCAGATGTGTGGAAACTTCAGTGTAAAGGGGAAACTGTTGCCAAAATTCCAAGAGTCATTTCTATGTATGGCTCTCTAAGAAATACTGTTCAGTTGTGTGTGTGTGTGTGTGTGTGTGTGTGTGTGTGTGTGTGTGTGTGGTGGGTGGTGAGGATAACAATCCATGTACATGACACTATGCTGCTTCAGAATTCAAGTCAGCCACACACAACACCCATCGCTTTCCTTTCCTTCTTGCCATTCAACAACTATGTTCTGGGTTTAGTCACGAACCAAATCACAACCTCCCCTCATTTTTATTTTGTACTAATGTGGTTTTTTTTGGGGGAGCAGGACAAGTGATTTTGTTCTTGACTGTTTGTTTACTCATTGCTGCTGTTATTATCTTTGTTACTCATTTTGTGGCCTTACTCACAAAAATGCTCATATGTAAGTTTTTTCAAATTCTTTAGAAATGGAGGTAGACAAAAGAGAAAGGAAATGGTGTCAGAATTAGGGCAAAAGGAGAAGGTGCTATGGTTAAGGAAGGAGATGTCCCCTAAGAGTTGAAGGGTTGGAGGTTTCGACTCCAGAGGGTGGCACCATTGCAAAGGAATTGGCTCCCGATACTGCTCACCATCTTGAAGGGCTAATTTATATCCAACTTCACCACTGAATCAACGATGAGAAGGTGAAGCCTGAATTTGTGACTTGTCTGGGGATCTGGGCCAGACTCTTTTTCAGGTTCGATAGATGGAAATAAAGGGTCAGACAGACTGAAAAGTACCAGGGAACGTTATTCAAAGCAAAGTGATAGTACGAATAGGCTATGCCCTCAGATATGAAGGTGAGCCACCTGAGGGCTAGAGTCCTCAAGGGTCCTGAGTTTCATTCAGGGCTCCCTTTCCAGAGGTAAGGGAAGGAGGAGTGTGGCTGGTAAGGGCCATAGCAAGGGTAGTTCTCTGTTTTTATTGAAAGATTAAGTTAAACAACATTTATTTTTTTTACTGCTATGAATGTCACTTCCCCTAATGGATCTGATTTTAGTCACTTAGAGGAGGCAGTTTGTTTTATTGCTCATCCTCCTAAAACTTGTCTAGGCTGGATCCACTCCTTTCCCAAACTTGGATATAAGTAGACTACAACTGACTGGATCTGTCTAAGTTTGATAGTTATTAATGGGAGGAGGAATTTATTTCATTTTTTTGGAATGAGTTTTATATACATCTCAATGCAGTCTACAGCCTTAACTAAGTGTATTGTCCATGAATAATCTGTGCAGGTAAATACCTAAGGATGCCAGATGCATTGTTAGGACAGAGATATGTGCATAGCTCATGCCCACTGAAGTCCCAGTCTACTAATCTAATTCCTATGCTTCTTTGTCTCAGCTAGAGGGAATTTCACTGGAAGCATGCCTCTGAATGGTGTATCTTGTTCCTGGTCCTTAGATCTGCCTGTCTCTCTTTGTTTCTCAGATGCCGTGAGTTTAGTAATTTCCCTCTGCCATGACATACTGTCTTGCAACAAACCCAGGAGCACTGAACCAGTGACCTTGCACTGAAATCTCTGAAATAGTAAGCCCAAATAATTCACTCATCCTTCAGTTACTTCAGTGAGGCACTTGATTCCAGTGAAGTAAGGTACTGATTAACATAGATGGGATACACAGGAGAGGGTGGTGAAGAAGATGTTGTCTTTGAGATAGTATGTTAAAATGGGATAGTCATAGCAAGCATTGAAGGATCAGAGGGAAATGGAATGGTATAAAATAACTTCAAGAATACAGTCTCTAATGTGTCCATATCATTCCATTATTTCTTTCTCTCATTTTTTTCAGGTTCCTGGGAATACAGAAACAAAAAGGAGATTAAGGATGGGTGAGGTTATGAGATGACTTTAGACTTTAAACACTCCTGCCATTATATAGACTGAGCACGATATAGTTCCTTCAAGGACACTGCTATTTTTAAACTTTCCAGAGAAAACTGTAAACCAAACCCACTTGGAAGGGATTTGACTTGTGTCTGTATCTGTAGCTACACTAACGTAATCTGCCTTTGTGACTTTTATGAAGCTCTTTGTGCCTTGGACTTAAAAAGATACCAAGGTTATCGAAGATAAATTACTCATTGTGCATTGTATTATCCCAAAAGAACTTTATGTAAGCCAAAAATAGTCTCACTTAAAGCAAAGCAAAACAAAACAGAAAACAAGCCAATTTAATCTGAACATTTTAGGGGACATTAGTATTTCAGTCGCATATTTACTCATGTCACACAGCATAGGCCTACAAGGGTTCACCTTAACTGGAAATGGTACGTTAACTAATATAATATTCCTTTATTACTACATTATTAATTTCTTTTTAAATTTTAAATTATTTGTTCTTCTCTAATACATCCCAACCACAGTTTCTTACCCCTGCCTTCCTCCCCATCCACTCCTCCTCCATTTGCCTTCAGAAAAGAACAGGCTTCCCAGCGATATCAGCCAAACATTGCATATCAAGTTGCAATAAGGCTAGGCACATCCCCTCATAGTAAAGCTGGAAAATGAAGGCCAGTAGGAGAAAAAAGATCTCAAAAGCAGAAAAATGAGTCAGAGACAGTCCCCATTCCCTCTGTTAGGAGTCCCACAATAAGGCCAAGCTATACAACCATAACCTAGGTCATACCCATGTAGGCTCCCTGATCATTGATTCAGTCACTGTTATCTCCTATGATCACAGTTTAAATGATTATGCTGGTTTTCTTGTGATGTCCTTGACCCCTCTAACTCCTACAATACTCCCCCCCTTTCTGCTGGATTCCCCAAGCTCTGCCTAATGTTTGTCAGCATGCCTTTGCATCTGCTCCCATCAGTTGCTGGGTGAAGCCTCTCTGATGACTATTATGCTAGGCACAGATCTATGAGTACAGCAGCATATCATTAGGAATCATTTCTCCGGCCATTTTTTCCCCAGTCATGTTTAGTTCTATCCTAGGTCTCTGGGCTATCCAGTCTGGGTCCTGGCCTTCTTGTGATATGGGCTTCAAGCTGGACCAGTCATTGATTGGCCACTCCCATAATTTCTGCACCACCTTTATTCCAGCACATCTTGCAGGCAGGACAAACGGTAGGTCAGAGGTTTTATGGCTGCATTGGTGTCTCATTCCCTACACTGGAAGTCTTGCCTGGTTCCAGGACATTGCCCATTCAGGCTTCATAGTCTACATTACTAGAAAACACAGTTAGGATCAACTTCGTAGATTCCTGGGAGTTTTTATTGTACTAGGTTTCTACTTTGCCCCCCAAACACCCCCCAGTTCTAGATTTCTCTTTTATTCCTTTCAATGAATGCAGGATTTAAAATCAAAACCAAATGATTTTCTCTAGAAGGTTTTGTTTAGTTGTTCAACATTCATCATTTATTTAGAGTATGTTTCTATAAGTGACTTCTAATACTCTATTACCCATCTGTCCATTTTTCTACCCATCACCTATCTTACCCAATTGTCTAACTCTTTCCCATTTTGTACCCTCAATTCTTTTGATCTTCCAACTCAGTTTATGCACTGCTCTGAAGAGAGCACACATTTCTCACTTCCTTATTTCAGGATCTAGGTATGTTACTTAGGATTTTTCTAGTTGTAATCAAAAGTAAAAAACAAAAACAAAAATCCTTTACTATGAGAAGAAGAAAAGAAGAAGCACTATTGCATTTTTCCTAATTAAGAAGAGGATGAAGCATATAAATTTGTATTCTGCATGGATAAATCTGAGAGTCTTGAAGATGACCTGATTCTATGTTTTCAACTCTTGATCTCACTGTGTCCAACTTTAATCCACAAATCTAGCAACAAAAGTGCGAACAAACAGTTCTGAACAGAGAAGAGAACATAAGAAATAATAACTAGTTTGTCAATCTGGAAGAGATGATATCAACACAGAGACAATGGAAATGGTGAAGACAAAGGTAAGAAACAACACAGAGACAATGGAAATGGTGAAGACAAAGGTAAGAAAATATTCATGAACAGAGGATTTTGATTTGTTGGCTATTGGAAATGAGGGGAAGACAACCAAAAATACATTCCAGGTATTCAGTTTAAAAATATAGAGGGATATTGAAGAAGGAAGCAGGTAGCATGACAGTATGAAACATTTGCAGAACTTCTGGGTAGGTCTAGGTATTCATCATGCTGTTGGAGATGCAACTGAAACTCGGGGGAAGAACTGATTTGTAAATGCAGGCTAATCAATATGTAAACTGAATGAGCTATCTAGAAAAAAGTGAGCAGAATGGTAGGGTGGGGAAGAGAAAGAAAATGCTACCATTCACAATATGAGAAAGTGAAGACTGCCAATAACATAGTGAAAGAATTGACGCGCAGATGCATATAGAAATTTAAATATGCCGTGATAAAACATCACATTTGAAGAAAGTGAGGGTCAGTCATTAATGTGAGCATGGCTTCTTTGTGAGGTAATACTGGTACAGTATTTCTAGGATTAGTGATTAGAAAATTCCATTAACAGTCCTTCACAGTTAGAGGAAGACAGAGGAGGGGAGAGAAGAGATGGAGGAAACATTAATGGAGTTGAGCTATGAAAATATACCCAAATATGTACTTATGGCATTTTGAATGTAATTGGCCCACATAATCTATTATGGCACTATTAGGAAGTGTAGCTTTGTTGTAGTGGGTATGGCCTTGTTAGAGGAAGTGTGTCACTGTGGGGGTGGACTTTGAGGGTTTCCTATACCCAAGATATCACCCAGTGTGTCAGTCAACTTTCTGTTGCCTGCAAGATGTAGGACTTTTAGCCACTACTCCAGCACCACATCTGTCTGCATGCCGCCATGCTCCGCATCATGATGATAATGGGCTGAACCTCTGAAACTGTAAGCAAGCTATCCCAATTAAATGTTTTCTTTATAAGAGTTGCCATGGTCATGGTGTCTCTTCAACAGTAATAAAAACCCTAACTAAGACAATAATAAATTTGAATTGATAAAACCCTCTGGAGCAAATTATTTGATCTCATTTAAATATTATTAAACCATTTTCATAGGAAGAAATACATTAATAATGAAGGAATAATGTATATCATTCAAATTGTTATTATATTTAAAAAGAATTTGTATTGGTACAGCGTTACAGGACATAAGGAGGACTCAAAAGGAGAAACTAACATGGTATTTGGAATGGGGAAGACTAATAATGTTGAGAAATTGGCCTGCTACACTTTCATGTTTGGAATCAATATGCCTTTGTAAATTATGGCATTTCCACGGAAGGATGTCTCATATAGAGGGCAGGTAAGGCTACCAAAATTTAGAATGCCTAGAAACATGAGGGTACATACATGTCTTAGTCTCTTTGGAATGCTGTACCAAACAACCATAAATTGCATGGCATATAAAGATGTATTATTTCCCACAGTCTAGAAGGGAGAAAAATCCAGTGTTAAGGTAACAGCAAATGTATTTTTTTTTTTTTTTTGGCTCAAAGAAAGTCGTTTTCTCCTGGAACCGTATGTGAAGGAAGGGATGAGGGACTTTGTCGGTTCTCCTTTATGGCCACTAATTCCATCTAGCAAGGATCTACTCGCTTGCCCTCAGCACTCACAAAGGCTCCATTGCAAAATATTATTTAGTAGATTAAGAATTCACTATAGGAAGTTTTGTCTACAGCAGTGAATTTATTGAGTATGTAGATAATGGAAATATAATTTCTAGAAGGAAGAACAAAAATAATCTATTAAGCTGTTAATGACCACAAAGTTGTCAGTCAGTGAAAAGTGTGGAAAAGACATTTGATGAATACAACTAGTGTGAAATGTTATGTCATAGCTTGGGGACATGTGTTTGGTGTGCTCTGAATGGCAAAAGCAGTGAGAAATGACATGTCACATGGGGGGCAGAATGACAAGATGAAGGGCAATGTTAGACAAAGCACATCTGAGACACCATTGGTCTGAGTGTGGATGCACATATTTATATTACCCCATGTATTAATGCACATATGACAGAAAAATTCTCTTTGCCATTTGCTAACTGTATAGATCAAACATTTCACAAAGATGGCGAAGGAAATGGTAGAGACCTGAGGTCAAGGTCACTGTATAAACATTCATTTAACATTGATGCAACAAAATGTATTGAGCAAGCTCTTATGTAAAAATATGTTGCTATATGCTGTGCAGTTTATAAGTTTTCAGTGGGAAAACTGGGAATTATTTCTTTCAGATTTTTCTTTTTAAATTACTTATGTACATTAACCATTTTAGATGTAGAATACATTGAAAATTGCTTTTTTGCCCAGGTATTAAAAAAATGTGGCACTCTAGAATATGTTTACACAATCTTTTTTCTTATTCTATTTATTTATTTGTTTTTTAATGAATTTATTTATTTTACATTCTGGCTGCAGTTTCCCCTTCCTCCTTTCCTCCCAGTCCTTCCGTACCAACCCTTATCTGTTCCTACCCCTCAATCCACTCCTCCTCTGGATTCTGTTTAAGAAAGGGCAGGTCTCCCATGAGTATCAACAAAACATGGCATATCAAATTGTCAAAACTAAGCACCTCCACAAGTATTAAGGCAGGCAAAGTGACCCAGTAGGATTCAAAAAAGCCAGTGAAAGAATCAGACAGCCCCTGTTCCCACGGTTAGGAGTTCCACAAGAGGACCAAGCTACACAACTGTAGTTTGTATGCAGAGTGCCTAGGTCAGTCCCATGCAGGCTCCCTGGCTGTCAGTTCAGTCTCCTTGAACCCCTATAAGCCCAGGTTAGTTGATTCTGTGAGTTTTCTTGTAGTGTCCTTGACACCTCCAGCTCCTATAATCATTTGTCTGCAAGATTCCCTAAATTCCTCCTAATATTTAGCTGTGTTTACACAATCTTATGCTAAAATACTCTAACCAGACTCTTTTCCATATACAATTTGTAATTTATTGAAAATTAGGTATTTTTGTATAATTTTTAATTATTTTATATTTAACTCTTCTTTGTTGAAGAATTTTTGTTAAGGATGTATATTAACAAATTTAGCAAGTCATATTTTCACATATTTATTTTCTATTAATGAAGATTAACATAGATGTATCATTTTTGAGGAATAAAGAAAACAAACCTGTTTATGTACAAGTTTTTGAATACTTGCAACATTTATTGAATACCAACTGAAATTGAGAATTAATAGAATTACCAGACATTATATAGATGATCTTTCTCAAATATATTTCTCAATATATATATAGAAATGACCCTGCTGTTTTGGATCTTCTTTTTTCCAGACGGCATGTTCATATTCAATAATGCTACAAATACTGTCAGTTTTAAGGCCAATGACAGATTATTCCCCAAACTTTGATTTTCTTACTAGCATTGTAGTAATAAACTCAGGTGTTCAGGTAATGAGCCATCGTTTCTTGATTATTATACTTAGGACCATTTGTGAATTTATAACAGAATTCATTTTTGATGAAGGAATTTCACTTATAAAATGATTGTCTGTGTGTCCTATGCCAAACACTAGATATTTTAGATATAAAGGTGAAAAGGCACAAACCCAGTCTTCATAAAAGCTTACAGTTGAATTGAAGGAGTAAGAAAAATTAATATGTAGGCAACACCCTGTGTGCAACATCAAAGATAGTAAATGTTAATATTGTAGAAAGCATGGCTACATAAAGTAGTGGAAAAGGCCAGCGAAATGGTACTGGAATTGCAGCCTGATATTGACAACGAAGTGAGTGCTGTGAAGTTTGTGAGAAATGTTATTCGTGGGAGTGCTCATAGCTCCTGCTGTGGGGATGAATTCACTCTAGAATTGAAGGACAAAAGCAACACAAACCCTCCCTTGTTCCCAATCCAGGAAAAATATGAGAAAATGGAGAGTGAAAAAAAAAAAGCAAGATAATCTAGCATCCTCTAAGTCATGTGATGGGATAGATTTTATTAAGCCAGACTTCAGAGGGAGTTTTCAGGGATGTAATTTCACATGAATCTGTTCATCTTCTACCAGATATCCATTGAAAATAGTTTTATGCCTGTGATTGTTTTCAATATTGAGAGCTCTGAAAGACTGTTATTGTCAAACCTATTTTGTTACTCTTCCAGTCCACCACCAAGGGCTTTGATCAGCTTATACAGCAATGAGGAAAGGAAGGATTACATCACCTGCTTCTGCTTTAATCTATATGTGATTACAAGATAAAAATAAGCCAAATATAATCTCTAAAGTGGTTGGTCCTGTGACTGTTGTCACGATGTAATGACCCCGAAGGGTGAGTCATTTAGATTAATGAACCTAACATTATCTTTATTGGAGGAGATAAGACCGGGACTCCTTACCCTTATGGTTGATGTTGTAGTTTTAGGGAAATAACTGACTTTTCTGAGTAGTTTGTTCTTCATATATAAAAAGAACATGGTAATAACTAAGCCTTATAGCGTTAATGATTGAAACATGTAAAGTACCTACAACACTAACACAGAGTGAATGTCAAATACTTTGAGATGAGTTGTAACTTAGATTTTAGATGAGATGTATTTTGGATTATTTTTTGAGGGAAAGAATAGCAAATATATAATGAGATATCTTGAGGATGGGACCCAAGTTAAATTTGTGCTACATAATATCTTTAGTTTATTTTTTCAATACAGGGTATCAAATCTAGAACCTTAGCATGCTGGGTAAACACTGTATCACAGGGATTAATCCCTACCCTTTCAGAAACATATTATAGAAATAGCCTTATGGTAATTTGACACAGTATTTTCAACGTACCTGTCAGACATACTTAACTATCATTGCTCTGAACACTCATGAACTTATTGCAGCTGTGATTACCTGAACAAGACACGCATAAAATTAGGACCATCAACATTTGCTCATGGGTGGAAGAGGGTTGTGTGAGGTCCCCATGTCATCCTGAGGGGTTGTTGGTAGTTCATGGTTAATTGTACAGAGGGCACCTTCATCAGTGACTTAGCAGTTGAAATGCAGCCCATGTTCTAGTAAAGAACATTCCACCCACGTTCCCATAAGCAACCCCAAGAGAATTGGTGGATCCCCCACCCCAAAGGCATGAAAGATTGAGAGGGCTCTTCTGGGAGGCTTCTCAGAAGAGGGAGCAGGGATGCGTTAGGGTAAGAAGGTAGAAATGACTAAAGTCAATTACATTCATACAAAGTTTCTGCATGAAACTCTCCAAGAACAAATTTCCTTTAAGAATTTTGAGTTTGAACCAATTCAGGTTTAGGTTTGTGAATTAGGAATGAGCAGTCAGTTTACTATTGTGCTTGTAATCCTATTTGCTGCTTACTTGAAAGTATTTGCTTTCCCCTACCCCCCTTTTTGACAATTCAAAGCATGTCAATACACTCCCCAATGAAGATTGCCAGGACCCTTCCCCGCTTATAACAAGTACTAGTTCTGTGGTCTCATGGCATCTCCTTTCTTAGGTCTCAGTATTGCAGAATATTAGCTAAAGATCTGTTACTTTTGTTTATGCTGTGGAACATTTATTTAATGATGCAAAGATGTGTTGCATTCTTTTATTTTGCCTTTGTTTAAACTCTGCAAAACTGTCTTACTTTGCCTGTCTAAAACACCTGATTAGTCTAATAAAGAGCAGAATGGCTAATAGATAGGCAGAAGAAAAAGTAGTTGGGGCTGGCAGGCAGAGAAAATAAATAGGAGGAGAAATATGGAAGGAGGAGATTGGGCAACAAGAAAATAAAGAGAGGAGGACATCAGGAGCCAGCTACACAGCTACACAGCAAGCCTCAGAGTAAAAGTAAAGAAAGATACACAGAAATAGAGAAAGGTGAAAGTCCAAAGGCGAAAGGTAGACAGGATAATTTAAGTTAAGAAAAGCTGGAAAGAAACAAGGCAAGCTAAGGTTGGCCATTCATAAGCAAGAATATGTCTCTTAGAGATTTATTTGGGAGCTGGGTGGTGGGTCTCCCAAGGGGCCAAAGAGCAAAAGACAACAACCAGCTCTATATATATCAGAAACTACAATCCCATGGCCCCAAATATAAGCACTTGCTTCTTCCTATTGTAGGAAATAGTTAATTGAGGAAAGAATCTCATTACATTTAGTCCTGAGTTTAACAGAGGAAGAAAGGACCATCCCTGGTGTTATTCATTTAAAACCGCTTCCAGAAACTTACATGAGTCTTCTACCACAGCAGTGGGCAGTAGTTTCAAAGGGTTCTGGTCTGGTGATAAATACAACTTTGGACCATTGATCTCCATGTTTCTAGGTTTTATCCTATAGATGTTTTTAAAACATTTGTTCTGGGTGCTTCATAAATTCTTTAAAAACATTTACACTTTTAATATTTTTCTATACATATTACACAGAATACTAGGGCTCACTATGACATTTGGATATGCATATATCATGTACTTTCATCACATCCACCCCGTTCTCTATCTCCTGCTGATCTCTTTCCCCTGTCCTTTCTACTGGGAAAGGGAAGGGAGAAATGATGTAACTATAATCTCAAAAATAAAAGGAAAAAATTCTAGAAAAAAATTCATTCTCCATGTGAAAGAAAACAGAAGATATTTGTCTTTCTGACTCTGCATTATTTTACTTGACATTTTCTGCAAAGGAAATAATAGTTTCATTTTTTTATACTACTGACCCAAACTCTACCATGTATAGAAGTCATGCTTTTATCCATTCTTTCACTGGACATTTAAGATGATTTCATAACTTGGCTATTTTACCACAATAAGCATAGATTAAACAAAAAATTATTCCCAGATTTAAGCATTTCATAAGGTTACTGCACTTTTTAAAGATTTATTTTTAATCATAAACACATGCATGTCTGTGTAGAGGGTATGTGTATATGTGAGTACAGGAGCTCTAAGAAGTGGATCTCAGACTCCCTGGAGCTGGAGTTACAGACTATTGTAAAGTGCCTTGTGTGAGGGGTTGCTGGCAACCAAATTCACATCCTCTGGAAATGCACTATTCATCACTAACACTGAGCCATCTGCCCAGCCCCCTATGGCTACTGCTTTCCAGAGCAAATGTGGGCACCACAAGTCAATTTGTATCTCCAGTAGCCATAGCCTTTCTTTGTCGTGCTTCACTTCACTTACAGTTTTATTTCATCATTTTCACATCCTGGAACTCTACAGGCCTCCTGGGACATTCATCTTTCTGAAGTGAGTTGCTAGGACTGTGCATTCTTCATTTGGGAAGGCCACATACATTGTCTGTTTGTATTTAAATATTTTTGTCTATTTAGAAGAACTTCCTAGGCTCGATTTAATCTTATTAAAGGCTTAAACACACCTTGAGTAGTCCCATCCTTGATTTGGTTTCACCCAGGACTGGGACTAAATTATGCAGAGTTGCTTAGAAGAGACGTATTTGCCATCAATGCTGGTCTTAAAATGTCTACATTCCCTTGTTTCTAACTTCTTCAGGCAAAATGATGTCTTAAAACACTTTGGTTTTGTCAAAGGGAACCAATGAAAAACCAAACTCCATTAGCAATGCTGATATTCACAAAGCTCTTTGCATAAAGTTCTGACGTACACATCAACCATCCACGTTGATTTAGCATTGAACAGAGTAGGCTTACACGACATGTCGTGAGTGGCCACTGTTCAGGTTGATCCAATACTTCTCCCAATGTGAATGAACACCAGTTTCCGAATTAAAATGCGTATTTCCAGAGCTTTATGAAGCCTGACTTTTAGGAACAGGGTTTTTATTTGCCAACTTTTCTAAAGCAAAAAATAACCCCACAGTTTCTGTGGTTTATATTATGGTTTTTCTCTTCCATTCATGCTAATGACATGTGACTGGGTTGCTATCTCCCCTTCTTAGCTCCATTCCATGACCTAGACTGTAGAGAGCCATCTACAGGTGACATGCCAATCCTCATTTCTGAAGAAAAATGGGAAGAGTCCAAATTCAAGGAAGAGGAAATTTTCATACAGAATGGCTAGGATGAAAGCTTGCAAACAAAATGTAAACTGATTGGTAAGCCAAGCTGAATCCCTTTGATTTTTCTCTGAAAAGCAGTTGCTTTCTCAGTATTTCTTATAATTAAGATGAGTGAAAGCAATAAAAGCTAACAGGTTTTTCAAGCTCTGTATTAACTTTAAGACATTTATGAATGTTCTCACTGATGTGTTGGATACTATATACCTATTGTGTAAAACTGGGGAGATGAACCGTGAACAATATAATGTATATTCTATGGTGTGAAGGAAAACACAAAATATGGACATTGGTGGTGGGATAAAGGAAATTATGTTCTGTTAATGTGTGTGTGCGATATCTATGGGTGTGGTGTACGTGCATGTATCGCACACATGTGTGTGTGTGTGTGTGTGTTTGAGGGGAGCTAAGTGTGTCTAAGAGAACACAGAAACTAGAGATGCATGTCTTGTCCTATACCTCTCCAGTTTAATCCTTTGCAACAGGATTTTTTTTTTCTGAACCCAGAGCTATGCCCCTGGCCAGCCAACCTCAGGGTACTCAGAGCCATTTCCGCAGCCCTTAAAGTCATGCTTTTAACCACTTTACAAGCTGTGTGCCAAAGATGTACCCATCCAAAAATGGGTACCAATTGGAAATTTGTAGCACGAATAATACAAACCCAAAGAAAGATATAGGGGTTCAAGCTGAAGATAAGAAAAGCAAAACAGCCAAGCCACTCTGAGGATTGATGGAGGCAGCAGCACCATTTCAGACTGAGGTAGAGGTTAGAGCCAGGGGCTGGTGAAGAAGGACGCTTAAACAAAATCCCACACTAGCTCAGAATTGAGAATAATAGATGGTTATTTATTTAGGGATAGACTCACAAATCAGAATCCTCTGCTGGAACGGAGAACAGAAACCAAATCCCGCAGCCAGAAAAGAGTCCGGACGCATGCTTTACATCAGCATAAATAGTCTAAGAGGCCACACCCCAGTGGGTGGTTAATTTAAAGGCTATTGGCTGTATGATTTTCTACAGCAGGCTGGCTGCTTTGCTTTTCTGATCTTCCAGTTTAATCCCAATATCTGTCTCTGGGTTTTTATTATTCATGCTACAGAAACTACTGTAGAAATAATTACGATGTGGGCTACACAGATAAAACATCCTGTGAAAAGTAATATTAAAATCCAAGTACATTTCTCAAAATTGTGGGGCTATTATTATTATTATTATCATCATTACTGTGTGTGATCTGTGAGTCAGAATAAACCCAAAGCTTGTGGGTCTAGCACCTTTACTCATTGAACCATATCAAAAACTCAAAATGATGAGTCTAAAGAAAGGTTGGATGATGTTGTTGGGAATGAACGGGCTTGCCCATCTACAAAGCTCCTGACAGTTGTAGAAGAACAAGTAGCTTTTGTAGTTATGAGAGAGGCATCTGGACCAAGAAAGCAAATAGTAAAGAACAGAAAAGACTGTAAATGATTTTATGGCTATATTAGTCAACACACCAGCTAGATTGTTTGTACTTTTTGCCACCAATTGCCTGCAAACCTTGTTTCTACATTTAATTATTTATGTTTCTTTGATGGGAAATAATTGCTTAGTTAATCAAGTACTGGTTTAAAGAAATAGAACAATCTGTTTTGATTCTTTTGTTCAGGGGGGGAAATCTGAGATAAATGGCATTTTCACTGCTCTCAATGTCTATTTGTAAATTTCAGTCTATTCTAAGTGAAAGCAAGTACTTAAATGCACTATCAAATTGAAGATAGACCCTCAGGAAAAGTGGTCTCATTTACATGCAGCTTGTAGTGCTTTTTGTAAGAACATGTTTGACTTTGCACTTTTCCTTGATAGCAAATGGGAGCAGAATAAATGTATTGTGCCGAAGTCACTTGACAGCTTAAAAACCTTAATAGCATTTGGATTCTTTTTATGCTATATATTCCTAACAATGCAAATTTTCAGAGAGTGAAATCTCTGCTGTTTTAAAAAAGGACACTTGCGTGATTTCAGATTTCAGAAATGAGAAAGTACTTCAGGTGACATATAGAATATCGCAAAGCTATTTTGAAATAAAAGATTCCTCTACATAACTCTCACTTACTTATATTAAATTAGAAATTGATTATTTGAAACTGTGCATACTAAAAGTAGAAATAAGAGCTTTCAAAAGGATCACTGTCTTGCTGTGTAGAATATTCTTAAAGTCATATAAGAAAATAAAATACGATGGCATTTTCTCTATTCAAGGTAAACCTACACAACACTTTTTATTTAAACAATTTGAAGTGAGAAGAAAGAGTAGTTATATTTCAACACGTAGAGAAGGATCTTAAGTGAATTTCAGCTTATTGTCATGAAATAGTTAGAAAAATTAACTCAGCATAAATTCAAGTCCTAGCCACCACTGCAACCTAAAGATACTGGCATAAAATCCTATAATTTCATGTAAATTCTCTTGATTAACCCACAAAGCCAGATGTCACAATATAGCACGCATTCAGCCTGTCTCTGGCTGAGTATAGGGTTAGTGCAGCTGAGCTTGTAGAACCAGGACTGTTACCCTTGAGTGTTGAAAGCAAATTCATTGTTCTTGTCCATCTCAGCCATTTACTTGAAGGTATTCTACATCCTTCTGTGCAGATGCTGACTTTCTTTATATAGCTCTTGCACTCTCCTGGAGAATGGAAGGATCATTGAAATATTTTGATTGTTTGCTTCTTTGTATGAGACAGGGTTTCTCTTTTGCTTTGGAGCCTGTCCTGGAACTTGGTCTTGTAGGCCAGGCTAGTCTCCAACTCACAGAGATTTGTCTGCCTCTGCCTGCCGAGTTCTGGGATTAAAGGTGTGTGCCACCACTGCCTGGATGAAATATTGATTTTTGACCACTCGAATTCTTTTTGAAATGAGAAGTATGAAGGACAAGTCTCCATACTTTCATTTATGGCTTTGGGCAACCACAGTAGTTTTCATTAATTTTAACTTCTTTTTTATCAGTGGTTCTCAACCTTCCTAATGCTGTGACCCTTTAATACAGTTCCTCATGTTGCCGTGACCCCCAACCGTAAAATTATTTTATTGCTACCTCATAACTTTAGTTTTGCTACTGTTATGAATTGTAATGTAAATCTGATATACATAATATCTGATATGTGACCCCCCCAAAGATGTTGCGCCACACTGGTTGAGAATTGCTGTTCTTTTCTTTTTTAAAAAAAAATATGTATTTTATTTATAGTTTTTATAACCTGACCACTGTTTCACCTCTTTCCTCTCCTTTCAGTCATCCCCCCATCTCCGCTTGACCACCCCATCCACTCCTCCTCTGTTTCTGTTTAGAGGAGGGCCAGCCTCCATGTATATCAACCAAACACGACACATCAAGTTGAAGGTTGGACAACACAACCCAGTATGAGGCTAAGTATCCTAAAAGCTATAAAAAGAATCAAAGGCAGCTCTTGCTTCCACTGTTAGAAGCCCCACAAGAAGACCAAGTTGTACAGTTGTAACGTATGCAGAGGGCCTAGGTCAGTCCCCTGTAGGTTCTCTGGTTGTTGGAGAACCACTGTTCTTTATCAATTTTGTTGTACTACCAGAATTTACTGGTAACATTCCTATTTTCTACTACCTCACTGTAAGGGATTGCCCCAAATATTTTCTCCAAGAAACTAAATATTCGTCAAGTTGATGGTAGTGTTATTCTAAATTGCTTTAATTAAATATATTTGAAAGGATTTCCCTGGAATCATATATGACCCCTTAGGCACGAGTGATATAAGGCATTGTGTTGAACTGTGGTTTGAATGTAATTGGTCCCCATAATCCCAAAGGCAGTGGCACTATTAAGAGGTGTGGCCCTGTTGAAGGAGGTGTGGCCGCATTGGAGGAAGTATGTCACCGTTGGGGGTGATCTTTGAGATACCTTTTGCTCAAGCTTTGCTCAGTGTAACAGACATTCCACGGTAGCCACATCTGCTTGCCTGCCACCATGCTTCCTACCATGATAATAATAAACTGCACCTCTGAACCATAAGCCTCCTCCTCAGTTAAATGTTTTCCTTAATAAAAGTTGTTGTGGTCGTGGTATCTCTTCACAGCAATAGAAACCCTAACTAAGACACAGACCAGAACCAGCTCATATCATTGCCACGATACAGTGTTCTTGGGGGTACCCATTTGAGATGATAAAAAAATTATGGCAATATGTAGATTTTCATAAACTCTTTGTTTTGTAAATTATTATTATTATTGGCTGAAATCTAGGATCAGAGAACACCAGAGGAGTCCCAGATTCTTGTGACCCTAAGTAAGGAATTGACAGAGGTACAGAATGGCAGCTGATCTTGGAACAGTTTACTAAGAGAGTGAATTTCCAAGATGGGAAAAGTGGGCTGGAGAAGAGAGGAAGAAGAAAAGATCAACAGCTCAGTCAGCCCTGTGCACAAAAGATGAGGGTTCTCATGTCTCCTGAGAATGAAGGTGTGGCTCACCGTGTAAATCAGGATTGTCTCTGCATACCCTACTTGTTACAGGTATTTCTGCATGTGACTTTGTATATGACAATCTCCTTAGCATTTTCAGTCCCTATCCAAAGGTGTGTATTTAATATATGTTTAATAAATATTAGTATAATATATTAAACCTAGAATATATCATATATACTTATTATATATATATGTATATATGAGTGTTTTGCCTACATGTATGTCTGTGTACCATGCATATGTCTAGTCAAAAGAGGCATCAGATTCCCTGGAACTGGAGTTACAGAAGGTTGTAGGTTCTGAGACTCAAACTCAGGTCCTCAACAAAAACAAAAAGTGCTCTTAATCACAGAGTTGTCTCTCCAGCCCCAGAAGGGTTTGTATATTAGTATCATAATGAGTCATAGGTTACGTTTGGATGCCCTGGAACATCCTTGCATGTGTACCAGAGGCTGGAGCAGGCCTGGGGTTGGGAGGGTTTAGTCTTCCCTTTTTGTCAGCTCAGTTTTCTTAGTGCTAATTTGCAGTCTTTGGGAAAAGCTTAGTTGACGTCACTCTCTACCCTATTTTTTTTTGCCTCACTTGCAAATGAACTACAGTTTTAAGAAGTTACATAAGGGGATTTTATATAGCTTTCCTTTAGTTTCCTTCAATAATATTAGCATGCAAGATTATAGTACAATATCACATTGTTAAGTTCCCTCAACACTCAAGTTGATACTTTTTTCTTTGATTATTATCATTACATATGTGTATATATAAATATACAGTTATATACAGACATGCAAAACAATATATGATGTGTGTATGCATAAATATTTATAAACACAAACTGATGAGTCCATTTTGTTGCACACACATGCATGTGTGTGTTTGTGTGTGTGTATGACTTCAGGTCTGGCCACCATATATTGGGCAACCAATAAGGGGATTTATCCCTGGTAGAAGCAAATTCGCTTTTTCATGGAAGTCATTAGTTGCCTGTAGTTTGACTCTTCAATACCTTCTTAAAAAGCTTGGCATGAGTGTTCCTGCATGACTGTGCCTGTTGGTAATATCAGCACTGGAAAGCAGAGATGGGCACACATAAAAATCTTAATAGCCTCTAATTTTCTAAGAGATCTTACTGAAGGCAATAGGATAGATAAAACATCAGACATCCTGCTCTGGCCTCCCTACGTGTGTGTAGGCACACCACATGTGTTATCACCCTTTCCACAACACATATACACGTAAAAAAGGGGGTAAAGAAATCAGAGGGTCACCGATGGTGTTGGCCCTCAGCTTTCCCCTTGTTTTGAGACAGGGTCTCTTCACTGTTCACTGCTGTGTTCACCAGCTACCTAGAAGTCATTAAGCTTCTGGATATTTCCTGTTTCCACATCTCATCTCACTACAGGAGCACAGGAATTGTAGACAAATGCTACTAGGCTCAACTTTGTGTGGATTTGGGGGAGTCAAACAAAGATCTTCATGGTTGCACCGAGCCATCACTTCATCCTAGTGAATCTAGATTCCATCTGTTTTTTTAGTGTTGTTTTTGCAGCGTAATACTTTATGCTTTTTAACAGCGTTTATCCACATAATGAGATAGAGATATAACATAAAAGTCATGCCTATCATGATGGCATATTAAAATCTTACTTTGATTTTTATCTTGTCAATCTTTCCCACCATAAAAACAATTACTTCAAACTGTTTCTGCTGTGTGCCTTGAATGATATGGCAGAAAATGGTGTAATATTTGCTTCTATCACCAAATATCACAATTTAATATAACTACTCTTTTTTTGTGTATTTGATGATCCTTTCCATTGTGGTTCCAAGCGTTTGCCTATTCTTTTATTTTTGTTAGGAAATGTTCTTCAAGGCATATTCTAGACTTTCTTCTGCTGGTGGCAAATTTCTTAGTTTTCCTGAGGTTAGTTTTGTTTCATTTCACCCTTTTGCTTGTGTGAATGTTTTCCCCAAACCAGAATTTGAGGCTGACAACTTATTTTTTAATCTCTTGGAAAACCATGTCAATTTCTGTATAGTTTCATTTGTGTAATTCACTATCATTGAAATTTGTGTACCTTTCTTATTTTTAGAACTGAGGATAAATGTATATAAAATCCTCCCAACCCCTGTTTGCTTTGAAGACTTTTTTTTTGTTTCAGTAATATTTTTAGTTTTTTTAAAAGTTGTTTTATTTTTTTCTTGAGGCAGGGTTCATTTGTGTAGCCCTGACTGTCCTGGAACTCACTTTGTAGACCAGGCTGTCTCAGAACTCACAGAGATCCTCCTGCCTCTGCCTCCTGAGTACTGGGATTAAAGTTGTGCGCCACCACCAACTAGTTTTGTTTCAGTTTTTAACAATTTAATTATAATACATCTTGCAGGATTTCTTTGTGTTTATTGTGCTTTGATTTTGCTCTGCTTTTTTAGGTTGGAGAACTGTTCCTTGCCAATTTCAGAAGTTTTCTGTTAGATCTTTTGAGCGATTGATCAACCTCTTATCTTTCTCTTATACTTTTGAAACTGTATTGATGAAAATATTAAATTGCTTTATACAATAGACCTTGACCCTCAGATGATTTCTCTTTAGCATACTGTTCCTCCACCCCATTTTGTTCTTTGAGTCAGGTTCTCTCCCCACAGCCCTGGCTTTTTTGGAACTCACTACATCCACCAGACTTGCCTTGAACTCAAAGATTTCACTCTCTCTGTTGGGATTAAAGGTGTGCACTACCATGCCCAGCAATATATTTTCTTTTGGTGATCATAATGAATACATTTTCCAGTTCACAACTCTGTCTTCTGCTTTCTGTGTTCTACTGCTAAAACCACACATCACCTTCATGTTCTTTCTGTTCCTCTTATTGTCACTTATATAGTTTCTATTTGGATTTTTTTGTATAACTTAAATCTTTTCCTTTTGTTTGTTTGCTGTAAGGAATTCATGATTATTTGTTCGATTGCTTTAATGTTTTTGTTCCAAAGTCTGATTCATCTCAATACTTGTGAAAATTGATTCTGTGTTGTCATTTGTGTTGTGGCCTTACTAGCTTTTCATTTGATTTGTGTTTTCCAATTGCACCATGGGACATTTTTGTTTTTGCTTTTGTTGGTCCTGTGGGTGGAAACCAGAGATTCGTGCATGTTAGATAAACATGTTGCTAATGTGTTATGTGTCTAGCTTGAATCCCGGCATTTTGAAGTTCTGAGATTACCCAAGGTCCTACTTCTATGTTAGTAGGCACTACTGCCCCCTTTAGATTTAGTGTTAGTACACAGCCCAATTGTACTGGCATGTCTACTCACTTTCCTGAGCTCTTGCAATGTTAGTCTGGCCTGCTTCAATCTTCTGGTTCATTTGAGTGTTTGGTGGATCACACTGGCTCTGCCTCATGGGCAGAATGTGCTTCTCTGGGATTCCTACTGTTGACTGAGTATGGGGTATCCAGACATGGAGGACAGAAAGATTGTTTCCTCTCTTGTTCTTTGATCATTCTATGACACTGAAACCCTCAGTCTACCTTTGCCACTTTCCTCATCTCCTGTCACTGGATGATGGAAATGGTGCTTGACAAGGAATGTGAAAAAAGTAAGGTCACTCAAGGGGACACAGTGTACTTAGGTGACATTTGAAGAGAGATCTGGATCAAGTTGGGGAAGATCTCTTTAGAGATATCTGCAGAAGGACTGCTCCATTAGTTTCTGAGACCTTGGTTATTTTAAAGATTATTAATGAAGTCTGGGAGAGATCTGTACATGAGCTCAGTTAATTGGCATGCATGCTTTTCCATCGCTAAGAGACTTACTTGAAAGAAGAGCCCATGATTTCACCAAAGGCAAAACTAGAATCTAAGTTAGATCTTTTAGGACATTTCATGAATTTCCAATTTAATTTCCAATTAAATATCAGGTTACCACCATCTTTAGTTTTAAAATTGCAGGCTCAATCATCCCAGAAAACCTACACAAGCAAAAATGTGATAGCTCAGATTGATTTCTGAAAATTACAGCTTCAACAGGGCCAAATATGGCCCACATCTCAATTTCAAGTACTGCCTACTGCTGTTTTCCTGGTACAGCATCAGAACTGAGCAGCTGACAGGGAAACTCTATAGTACGCAGAGCAAAAATTAACAACTACTCAGTATTTGTCAAGAGGAAAAAAGATGACCTTTGCCATAGAGACAATTAACTTCATTGACTGAATCATCCAGTATTTCTATAATCACATTTTAATTTTCTGTCAATAGACTTAGTTCATATGGAAGATAATTTCTGCATGTTTCAACAAAACCAAAGGTTATCATGGGTTTTGCTTAATTTTAGAATCTGCTGCAGTACTCTGGAGGGTATAATTCCAGAAAGAATAGAAATAAAAACTGTAGACAAAATTTTCTCACACAGTCTTGATTTGGGGTTTTGCTGAGTACCATATTCTGAAAGATAAATTGGGCAAAGCATATGACCATGGTATTGGAGTTTTAAATGCATGCATATTGAACAAGCCAAACTCGGTTCAATCAAATTGATTAAGAGTTATTGAGTCCTGAAGACACTGCGGAGACATTATATATCCTTAAAACAAAACCAAAAGAAAAAAAAACCCGACTTATTTTGATTAAAAATTGTGGAGAACTGACTGAATCTATCTGCCTACTAAGGTAGTTTAATAGGAGAAATAATGATAGTTCTGGTAGAAACTAGAATTAGAAAAGAATATAGGAGAATTTATGTTTTGATGCTATATTATTGATGACAAGTCTTTTGTATAATTAAACAATGTGGATCAGTGCTTTCAACACGGCTATCTGAACTGTCACCATTCCAAGCCATGGATTTAATGTGTCAAAACTATCTGCTTTAAGTATCTTAAGACTTGTCATTTAGGAGCAGTCATATAGAGGTCTCTGTCTACCTGAGATCTGTTTATATGCCTGGAAGGCAAACACTTTCCTTAACTGGACTCTGCTCTTATCTTAGGCAAAGGTCATCCTGATGACATCAGCAATCTCTAACCACCCTAAATGAAAGTATCCTATGGGCCACTGGGCCTACTTCTGAGTCATTAAGCTTTTGCACCAAATACATACTAACTTGTCACATACCCCCAAATAATCTTTTGCCTCTAGACGTTACGGATCTGTAAAAGTACCTCAATTCTGAATGAGCAGTGTTGTATTTAGTGCTCAAACCTAGATTTCAAGAGGAGAATATTTTTCAGTGAAAAATGCCATATTTAAATTTAAAAAAATTTATGACGCCATAAGTCAGGCAAACTGGTCTCGTTAATCCTTCTGATTGTTGTGGTGGATGAAATGCATTTCTGAATTGTGAAGATTTAGTTGGAAGCAAATTCTTGAAGCAAGACTAATAAGAAAAAATCCAATAAGCTTGTTTCTGTGTGGATCTTTTTTTTTTTTGTAAGTGGAAGAGTGAAAGAAGCATGCAGAGTGGCTTGGAGTGAAGGCATAAGGAAGTCTCTAACAGAATCAAGCCATGCATTGGTTGTAGGGAGGCTAGTGACAGTCTTGATGGAAATTTGAAAGGTACCTGAGCTTGAGTGAACACTTTCTCCTCGAGGAAAGCTGTCACTTATAATTTCTCCTGTAATGCTCTCTAGTGATGCTCTTGGCAATTTTGCTGATCTCATAGATGATTTTAACTGTAGTTTGTGCTCAAAGTTATTGACTTCTGCCCTGATTTTACTTTCTACCCAGCTTCAACTTTTGACCATACCTTATATCTCCCCATTACTAATTTGGTGTCAAAACCCAAAAATGGAGGGCA
Organism: Ondatra zibethicus; assembly: GCA_004026605.1. Lineage (NCBI taxonomy): Eukaryota > Metazoa > Chordata > Mammalia > Rodentia > Cricetidae > Ondatra > Ondatra zibethicus. The sequence continues at coordinate 406,667 of PVIU01000135.1, forward strand.
TGCCTGTGAGGAATCTTTTTTTCTTAATCGGAAGTAAGGAGGTGTAACATGAGGCCACTTGTTTGCTCCTGGCTGCTCAGACTCAAAATAACCACTCAGAAACTATATTAATTACAACACTGCATGACCTATTAGCTTATGCATATTCCTAGCTCACTCTTATATTTTAAATTAACCCACTTCTATTATTTTATATTTTACCATGAGGGTCATGGCCTACTGGCAAGGTTCTAGCTAGTGGCTTGTGTCTTTCTCCTCTGGTGGCTCCATGGCATCTCTCTGACTTCGCCTACTCTCTCTATATATATCTTTTCCAGTCTGGCTATGTTCTGTTAAGCCATTGGCTAAAAGCAGCTTCTTTATTCATTAACCAATAAAAGCAACACATATACAGAAGGACCTCCCACACCAAGGAGTTCTAATTTTAATCTGGACTTTGGAGTTATGAAGACACACACTTTTAATCTGTATCTTCAGGTGGAAAGATACACCTTTAATCTGGGCCACACCTTCTGCTGGAAGCTTATATAAGGACATAAAAGAAGGACGCTGTTGCTTTATGTTTTCTTGTCCCTGCCTCACTAGCAAATCCATTGCTTTACTGGCATTAGAGTCTACTTCTTTGGGTTACCAGTGTATACTGAAGGCCAGCTGAGACATTCATCTTCATGGACTGAGCAACTACTGTATTCTTGGCTTTTTTGTTCACAACCTGTCCTTGTTGGCTTAGTTGGACTGCAGTCTGTAAGTCATTCTCATAAATCTCCTTTGTGTGTGTGTGTTTGTACATTCTATAAATTCTGTTACTCTAGAGAACCCTGACTATTATACTAATTTATACAATAATTCTATTATTTGAGTTTCAATCATTTGTTCTGATTCTATCTTATTCTCTAAATTTTAATTCATTTCCCTTGATAATGATTTGTATAATTTCATAACCTAATTTCTAAATAAGTTGATTTCATGACCTTTGAACTCTTTCCCCATCATTCTCATATTCTGACCTAATCTTGCTTCCTTCTTCCCTTCCTTCCCCATCCTCTTCTCCCAGGCTTACCTTAAATTCACAATCTTCTTGTTTTAACCTTCCTAGTGTTGGAATCATTTTTAATATTTTTTGGTAGGATCTCTCTATGTAGCCTTGGTTGCTCCCAAATACACAGTCCTCTTGAACTCATCCTCGTGTGCTGGATTATAAGCACATACAACCACTTCTAGGTCAGCTTTAAATTAGGGTTTGTTATTATGTTTTATTCACAATGCGTTTATGGTTTGTTATTGTTACAATCTTCCTCTGTGCTTAGTTTCAGTGTTTTGGTTTCCATTGGCTGATTGTACTTGGTAGTAAAATGATGGCTCAAAGTAACTACGTACTCACTCCAATCTGTACCACCAAACAGACTGTATTTCTTAAAAGTTCAAATATTGAAATTTTCTTAGTGTAGTTCATAGCCACTAATCCCCAGTGGACATGTATGAATTGCTATCATGCTTTCCTCACCCATTTCCTGTTCTACAAAACTATTACTCCATCCTTTTCTCAAACTTTCAAACTCCCAAAGTAGTCTGCTGATATGCCCTGTGAATAAAGAATGTTTTTATATTGGAAGAGAGGAGGCCCGTAGGAAGGAAACACCTGCTTGTTAGCAGATGGCTGTAGCTTTTCACCCTTTTCTCCTCCAAAGATCCAAAATCCCTTCAATATCTTCTTGTCACTAGCTTCTCATCAGGGCTCAGGCTTTTATCCAATGTATTTGCTTTTCAGGTGGTTTCAATAAGACCTCGAGAGTCATTTATTCCCCCAAGGGTCCTCAGATTTGTATCTCCAGCCTGATAATCTCCTTAAAACTCTAATTTCCCCCCTTTGATGCTTATTAAAATGTTTCCTTAAGTCAATTCTCTTCTTGTTCTTAACTCCCTAGTTAACGGTTGGATAATCCTTTGTGACTTGTTGTGGAAGAAATCGTGATATTCTTAAGATAAGTCTCTCTGAATGTTTTCCACCCACAAATTTCTTTGAAGTCTAAGCAGCCTGGAACCATCAGTTTAACTACTGTCTAGGGAAATGGCAAATATTTTTATAATTTACCTTCTTTCCCCCCTTCCTTTCCCTCTCTCCTTCCTTCTGTCCCTTCCTTTACTGTTGGTGAACATGAACCTTTTTCAGTATTATGAGGAATTTTACTCTTTTCTGATTGTGTAAAACCTTGATTCCAAGTTTCTACCAGGCAAAGGTCTAGCCTACCCACCAGATTCAACCTTAATTTTCAACATTTATTAACAATTTATAACTTCAGATTATTTTTCTAATTTTCTTTTAAGCATTTTTACTCACTTCAAAAGATAATAATAAAATCTAATTTAGATTTTCTGTGCATTTGTAGACATATATTTGCAATATTTCTGAAACTAAATTTTTTCTATTATAGGAATCTGTATCATGTGACTTTTTGTTTTTTCTTTTTTAATTAATTTTTAAAATTTATTTTACATACCAACATCAGTTTCCTCTCCCTCCTCTCCTCCTGCTCCCCCTCTCCTACCTCATTTCTACCCAATTCTACTCCTTAAAAAGGATAAAGCCTCTCATGGGATTTAACAAAGCATGGGCTGTCAAGTTGAGGCAGGACCAAGCTCCTCCACACTGCATTAACGTTGAGTAAGGCATCCCACCATAGGGAATTGGTTCCAAAAAAAAAAGCTCATGCACCAGTACATATCCTGGTCCCACTACTAGGGACCCCAAAACAGACCAATCTACACATCTCTCACTTGCAGAGGATCTAGTTCAGTTTCATGTAGGCTCCCTTGCTGTGGGACAATGGTTTTACCCGGTAAAGATTTGTTACTTGTACTTGTTTAATAAAATGCTGTTTGGCCAGTAGCCAGGCAGGAAGTATAGGTGGGGCAACTGGGCAGGAAATAGAGGTGGGGCAAAGATAATTCTGGAAAGAGGGAAGTTTCAGTCTGCAGTCATGACCCAGCCACAGAGGAAGCAAGATGTGACTGCCTCTCTGAAAAATGTACCAAGCCATGTGACTAACATAGATAAGAATAATGGGCCAATTTAAGATGTAAGAATTAATTAATAAGAAGCCTGAGCTATTAGGCCAATCAGTTTATAATTAATGTAGACCTCTGTGTGTTTCTTTGGAACTTAACGACTGTGGAAAATGGGCAGGGCACAAAACTCAGTCAACAGAATGGCTCCCACGTGGAAAACTGCATCCACATAAAGCCCGAGAGAGCTAAGAAAGTAATTCTAGAAATAAAATAACAGTGTTAAGCACAGCTTGTTGATAGCAGTCCTGTCTCAGGTGGGCTCTATTTGCTACAGGCAAGCTTTCTCATTTAAGAGAGGCTTCCTGACTCAGCTTTAGCTGCAAAACCTCGCAGCTCTTTTAAGAGGCCCTGCCACAAAACACTTAAATGGTGTTGATGAAAAGCTGGTCACAAGCTTTTTGGTGGTGGCAGGGAACTTGAAATGCCATAGAGTTGTAGCAATAAACATGGCTCTGGCCAGTACCTCTGCTATGAGGCTTGACTCAAAAAAAAAAAAGCTAAGGAATCTGGCTGGATCCAGCTGTCACAGCCACGGCTTCAATCCTAGCCATAACACTTAGCAAATTAAAGACTCATGTAGTCAGAAAAAGAGAGCTACACAGTAAAAATAGATTTAAAGATGAAGAAAACTTCTAAATGATTTATTGTGCGTTTAAAAATATATACAGACTTGGGAGAAATATTTTGAAAAGGATAAGGTCCTTAAAATAAAAAAAAGAGAGTAGTTGGGTGTGGTGGCACACACCTTTAATCCCAACACACGAGAGGCAGAGGCAGACCTCTGTGAGTTCAAGGTGTGGTGGCACACACCTTTAATCCCAGCACTTGCGAGGCAGAGGCAGGCAGATCTCTGGAAGTTCAAGGACAGCCTGGTTTACAGAGTGAGTTCTAGGACAAAGATACACAGAGAAACCCTGTATCAAAAAGCCAAAAATTAAAAATAAAAATAAAAGAAATAGAGTTTAAAATAAAGCCATCTAAAGATGAGAAATACTGTATGTTATGATGTTGTCTTTGAATTGCTTGACAACTGTGGAAGGAGCAAGAGCTGCTAAAAGACATTTGATTACGAATGCTGCTGGATTAATAAAACATAAATATTTTGTAAATACTTGACTTCAAAATTGAAATAAAAAGATATGGAGACTTTGGAGAAGAGGTTTTGTTTTTGTTTCCATAGGAAATGAGAGACTGTGGATTCATTCTGGGCTAAGAAAAATAATGTTTGATCAAGGAAGACCCCCTGAGGAATCTATGATAGGAGGGGATGGCCCAGATGTCTGAGTTCTACATCCAGAACAGCCTCAGGACTGCTGGCTGAGATGATCAAGTCTCACAGGATACTCCAATCAGGATTTGATCATAATTCTAAATTTTCTTGAGCTTCCCCCAATCAGCAGGAAGTAGCATGGAAAACTATACCCACATTCCCAAAAAATGGACTATGGATATTTTTCGTTGTTTAGAGTGTTTGTTGCAAATTAGTATGGATAATGGTCAGGAAGAAAGCTAAACAAGGGGGATTAGATTCAGAGTTGTGTTTTGAAAAAACAGGGGGATATGGGAAAGTGCTGTGGGACAATGGTTTTACCCTGTAAAGATTTGTTTCTTGTACTTGTTTAATAAAATGCTGATTGGCCAGTAACCAGGCAGGAAGTATAGGTGGGACAACCAGGCAGGAAGTAGAGGCAGGGCAATGAGAATTCTGGAAAGCAGGAAGTTTCAGTCTGCAGTCATGACCCAGTCATAGAAGAAGCAAGATGTGACTGACTTGTCATAACAGGTACCAAGCCACATGACTAACATAGACAAGAATAATGGGCCAATTTAAGATGTAAGAATTAATTACTAAGAAGCCTGAGCTATTAAACCAATTAGTTTATAATTAATGTAGACCTCTGTGTGTTTCTTTGGGACTAAATGGCTGTGGGACCTGGTGCGACAGAAACTTCTGCCAACACTCCCTAGCTGTTGTTCTTGAGTCCATGAGCTACCACAAGCTTGGGTCAGCTGTTGCTATAGATTTCCCTATCATAATCTTGATCCCTTTGTTCACATACTCTCTCTTCTCTCTTTTCAGCTGTACTCACATAACTCAGCCTAGTGCATGGCTGTGGATCTCTGCAACTGCTTCCATCAGTTACTGGATGAAGGTAGATTGCATGATGTTGATAATTTAAAAATTAGAAATATTTATTTTATTTTTAACCATCTACTGTTATTGTCACCATTTGGGTTAAAAATGAAAGCAAATGATGAAAAGGTTTTATGGATCTTTCATTATAATTTAATTTCATTTATTATGTTTCCATTAATTGTTTTCATTTGGTGTGCAGAGTAGTATCATTATAGTGTTTTCATGCATATATATTATCAAATTTGCTCTTATTCATTACCTACTGGCTTCATCAACCAAGGTAGAATTTAACTAGAATAATTATTGAGCATTTAAGCCTAACCATGTAGAATGATATTTGTTGATTTTCAAATGTGGTTCAACTGAGTCCAGTCTAGAAAAATATTGACAGAGATAGTCTAAGAAAATGAATTAGCTATAAGATTATTTCCAAAGCCAATGAAAAATGTACAATCTTTGTGTTTAAAAAATGGAAACATTTATTTCAGTCATGGAGATTCAATCTGGGTGACAACTGAATTGGAAGCTTGCCTCATACTTAGAATAAGTTCTCTAATTTATACAGGTTGTCTGATACATTTTTGTCCACTGTTGCAAAGTTCAGGCTGCTTAAATGCGACAGCATCCTCTAGTATAATTTATCTTATTTTGTTTATGTCATGATACCTACTTATTAAAAAGTGATAGGATCCTCTTCCTGTGCTGAGATCGGAGGCGTAGATGGGAAGATTTGTGCGCACCTGGTGGGAAGGTCCCGAAGGAGTGCTGGCACCACCAGCCGCTGCTGCAGTGGGCCTCTTTGTTCCACACAACACTGGAAACCCCCCCCCCGCGAGTTTGCCCTTTCCTCCGTGGGTCTTTGGACCACCAGGACTCTCTCTTCCTGTGCTGAGATCGGAGGTACAGACAGCTATCCAGAGGGGTGAGTGTGTGCAAGCCTTGGTGGAAGGTCTCCGCCCGCTGAGACTCCCTTAACTGCAATCAAAGGAAGAGATGGGCAGGCACCAATCCAAGAATTCCTCCAACAACCTGAAAAGCAACATGATAACACCAGAGACCAGCGAGTTTGCAACAGGAAAACCTGAGCAACCTAACCCAGAAGAAGTAGAAGAAATTGACTTTAAACATAACATTATGAAAGTGATAGAGACCTTTAAAGAAAAGGTGAAAAACTCCTCTGAAGAAAGGGATGAGAAAACTAACAAAGAGTTAGAAGAAATGAATAAATTCCTCAAAGATACCCTAGAAAACCAAGAAAAAGCAATCAAAAAGGTAATAGAAACAGTTCAAGTCTTAAAAACTGAAATGGAGGCAATGAAGAAAACACAAACTAAGGGAAGGCTGGAGATGGAAAATCTGGGTAAATGAGCAGAAACTGCAGAGACAAGTATAACCAAAAGAATACAAGAGATAGAAGAAAGAATCTCAGATGCTGAAGATACGATAGAGCAAATAAACTCATTGATCAAAGAAAACAACAAATCCAACAAATTCTTAACACAAAACACCCAGGAAATCTGGGACACCATAAAAAGACCAAACCTAGAAGAAGGAGAAGAAGCACAGCTCAAAGGCACAGAAAATATATTCAACAAAATTATAGAAGAAAACTTTCCCAACCTAAAGGTGGATGTGACTATGAAGGTACAAGAAGCATACAGAACACCAAATAGACTGGATAAAAAAAAAGTCCCCTCGCCATATAATAATCAAAACAGAAAACATACAGAATAAAGAAAGAATACTAAAAGCTGCAAAGGAAAATGGCCGAGTAACTTATAAAGGCAAACCTATCAGAATTACACCTGACTTCTCTATGGAAACCATGAAAGCCAGAGGGTCTTGGATAGATGTGCTACAGACACTAAGAGACCGTGGATGCAAGCCCAGACTACTATACCCAGCAAAGCTTTCATTCATCATCAATGGAGAAAACAGGGTATTTCAGGATAAAAACAAATTTAAGTAATACATAGCCACAAACCCAGCCTTACAGAAAGTACTAAAAGGAAGACCACATCTATAGGAAGCAAACAACACCCATAATAACACAGACATCTAACAGCCCTCCACTGGTACAACTCAAAGAAGGGAAACACACAAATTCTACAACCAAAAAAAAAAAAAATAACCACAGTTAAAAACCTCTGGTCTTTAATATCACTTAATATCAATGGACTCAATTCACCTATAAAAAGGCACAGGTTAAGAGAATGGATAAGAAAACAGGATCCAACATTCTGTTGTTTACAAGAAACACACCTCAACCACAAAGACAGACATTATCTCAGAGTAAAGGGTTGGGAAAAGGTTTTTCATTGAAATGGCCCTAAGAAACAAGCAGGTATGGCTATACTGATATCGAACAAAATCGACTTCAAACTAAAATCAATCAGAAGAGATGGAGATGGACATTTTATACTCTTAACAGGAATAATCCATCAGGATGAAGTCTCAGTCCTGAATATATATGCCCCTAATAAAAAAGCACCCACATATGTAAAGGAAACATTACTAGAACTCAAAGCATACATCAAACCCCACACACTAACAGTAGGAGATTTCAACACTCCTCTCTCACCAATGGACAGGTCAACCAGACAGAAACTTAACAGAGAAATAAGAGAACTAACAGATGTAATGAATAAAATGGACTTAATAGACATCTATAGAACATTCCACCCAAACAGGAAAGAATATACCTTCTTCTCAGCATCTCATGGAACCTTCTCGAAAATTGATCACATATTCAGTAACAAAGCAAGCATCCACAGTTACAAAGAAATTGGAGTAACCACCTGTGTCTTATCGGATCATCATGGAGTAAAGTTAGAATTTAATAACAATTCCACCCCCAGAAGACCTACAAACTCATGGAAACTGAACAGTCAACTACTGAACCACTCCTGGGTCAAGGAAGAAATAAAGAAAGAAATTAAAGTCTTCCTTGAATTCAATGAAAATAAAGACACAACATACCCCAACCTATGGGACACTATGAAAGCAGTGCTAAGAGGAAATTTCATAGCACTTAGTGCCCACATAAAGAAAACGGAGAAAGCACACATTAGAGACTTAACAGCACACCTAAAAGCTCTAGAAAAAAAGAAGCAGACTCACCCAGGAGAAGTAGAAGACTAGAAATAGTCAAACTGAGGGCTGAAATCAACAAAATAGAGACACAGAAAACAAGCCACTGAATCAATGAAACAAAGAACTGATTCCTTGAGAAAATCAACAAGATCGACAAACCCCTATCCAAACTAATCAAAAGGTGGAGAGAGATCACTTATATTAATAAGATCAGGAATGAAAAGGGGGACATAACAGCAGACACTGAGGAAATTCAGAGAATCATTAGGTCTTACTACAAAAGCCTGTATGCCCCAAAATTGGAAAATGTAAAAGAAATGGACAGTTTTTTAGATAAATACCATATACCGAAATTAAATCAAGACCATATGAACAATTTAAATAGACCGAGAAGTCGCTAGGAAATAGAAGCTATCGTCAAAAACCTCCCAACCAAAAAAAAAAAAAAAAAAAAAAGAAAGCCCAGGACCAGATGCTTTTAATGTAGAATTCTACCAGAACTTCCAAGAAGAGCTAATACCTATACTCCTTAAGGTGTTTTACATAATAGAAACAGAATGGTCATTACCAAACTCTTTTTATGAGGCTACAGTTGCCCTGATACCAAAACCACACAAAGACGCAACCAAGAAAGAGAATTACAGACCAATCTCACTCATGAACATCGATGCAAAAATTCTCAATAAAATATTGGCAAACTGAATACAAGAACACATCAAAAAACCATCCATTTTGATCAAGTGGGCTTCATCCCAGAGTTGCAGTGATACGGAAATCTATCAATGTAATCCATCATATAAATAAACTGAAAGAAAAAAAACATATGATCATTTCATTAGATGCTGAAAAAGCATTTGACAAAATTCAACACCCCTTTATGATAAAGGTCTTGGAGAGATTAGGGATACAAGGTTCATATCTAAATATAATAAAAGCAATATACAACAAGCCAACAGCTACCATCAAATTAAATGGAGAGAAACTCAAAGCGATTCCACTAAAATCAGGAACAAGACAGGGCTGTCCACTCTCCCCATATCTGTTTAATATAGTGCTTGAAGTTCTAGTGAAAGAATTAAAAAATAAAAGAAATAAAGTCAAAGTTGGGTACCCTTCTAGTCAGTCAAGGACCAAAAGATAAAGGGGAGCAACAGATGGGCACCATGACCCATGACTCACCAGCTAGACCACCCGGGATATCCAAAATAGGAGTGATAAAGAAGGGCAGTAAGACCCTGTCAAACACAGTGTCCTCGTCATGTCTGTTTTTGTGAAATCCAAAGTGAAACAAATCACTGAGCCCCAAAATAACCCTATGCTCTATATGAATTAACCAATGAAATACTTGTTGTTGGGTACTCTAAAGCTGCCTGCCCCAAAATCCTATATAAACTGCCTTGTTCTCTGAGCCCGGCCTGCTCAGCACCCCGATTGCTGCAGCATCCGCAGGACAGTGTAACCAACTAATAAACGCCTCTTTCTTGTGCAGCCGAAGTCGACTGGAGTCTTCTCTTGGTGGGGAGCATCTGCTAGAGGGTCTCCCCTTACTGGGGGTCTCTTCACTAGCAATAGCTATAAGACAGAATAAGGAGATCATGGGGATTCAAATTGGAAAGGAAGAAGTCAAACTTTTGTTATTTGCAGATGATATGATAGTGTACATAAGTGACCCCAAAAACTCTACCAAAGAACTTCTACAGCTGATAAATACCTTCAGTGATGTGGCAGGATACAAGATCTATTTAAAAAAAAAATGAGTAGCCCTCCTATACACAAAGGATAAAGAAACAGAGAGGGAAATCAGAGAAACATCACCTTTCACGATAGCCACAAATAGCATAAAGTATCTTGGGGTAACACTAACCAAGGAAGTAAAAGATCTATTTGACAAGATCTTTAAGACCTTGAAGAAAGAAACTGAAGAAGATACCAGAAAATGGAAGGATTTCCCATGCTCCTGGATTGGTAGGATCAATTTGTAAAAATGGTAATTCTACCAAAGGCAATCTATAGATTCAATGCAATCCCCATCAAAATCCCAACAAAATTCTTCACAGACCTTGACAGAACAATGACTAAGTTTATATGGAAAAACAAAAGCCCAGGATAGCCAAAACAATCCTATACAATAAAGGAACTTCAGAAGGCATTACCATCCCTGACTTCAAACTCTATTACAGAGCTACAGTAAAGAAAACAGCTTGGTATTGGCATAAAAACAG
>PVIU01000135.1:417284-437486 GCA_004026605.1 Ondatra zibethicus
GAATCGAATCGAAGACCCGGATATTAATCCACAAACCTATGAACACCTCATATTTGACAAAGAAGCTAAAAGTATACAATGGAAGAATGAAAGCATCTTTAACAAATGGTGCTGGCATAACTGGATGTCAACCTGTAGGAGAATGAAAATAGATCCTTATCTATCTCCATGCACAAAACTCAAATCCAAATGGATTAAATATCTCAATATAAATCCGACCACACTTAACCTGATAGAAGAGAAAGTGAGAAGTACCCTGCAATACATGGGCAAAGGAGACCACTTCCTATGTAAAACCCCAGTGGCACAGACAATAAGAGCAACAATGAATAAATGGGACCTCCTGAAACTGAGAAGCTTCTGTAAAGCAAAGGACACTGTCATTAAGACAAAAAAGCCTCCTACTGAATGGGAGAAGATCTTTACTAACCTCACATCGGACAAAGGTCTGATCTCCAAAATATACAAAGAACTCAAGAAATAGATATTAAAATGCTAAATTACTGAATTAAAAAATGGGGTAATGATCTGAACAGAGAATTCTCAACAGAAGAAGTTCGAATGGCCAAAAGATACATGCTCAACTTCCTTAGGGATCAGGGAAATGCAAATCAAAACAACTTTGAGATACCATCTTATACCTGTCAGAATGGCTAAAATCAAAAACACCAATGATAGCCTATGCTGGGGAGGGTTTGGAGTAAGGGGAACACTCATCCATTGCTGGTGGGAAAGCATACTTGTGCAACCACTTTGGAAATCAGTGTGGTGGTTTCTCAGGAAATTGGGAATCAACCTACCTCAGGATCCAGCAATACCACTCTTTGGAATATACCCAAGAGATGCCCAATCATACTACAAAAGCATTTGTGCAACTATGTTCATAGCAGCACTATTTGTAATAGCCAGAACCTGGAAACAACCTAGGTGCCCCTCAATGGAAGAATGGATAAAGAAAGTGTGGAATATATACACATTAGAATACTACTCAGTGGTAAAAAATTATGACATCCTTAAATTTGCATGCAAATGGATGGAAATAGAAAACACTATCCTTAGTGAGATATCCCAATCCCAAAAAGATGATTAGGGTATGTACTCACTCATTAGTGGACTCTAGCCATAAACAAAGAACATTAAGCTTATAGCTCACAAGCCTAGAGAAGCCAAATAGCAAGGTGAACCCAAAGAAAAACATATATAGATTCTCCTGAAAATTGGAAGCAAACAAGATCACCAGGCGGAAGGTGGAGGCACGTGATGGGAACAAGGGTGTAGGTAGGGGTGGGGGGTGGGTGAAAGGGAGAGAGTGAGGGAGAAGGGAGAAGCGATGGACTGGGGAGAGCTTGGGGAAGTGAGAGGGTGGAGATGGAGGAAGGGTGGATATTGGAGAAGGGAATAAGATATCTACATTAAGGGAGTCATTTTAGGATTGGCAAGAGTCTTGGCTCTAGAGGGGATCACAGATGTCCACAGGGATGTCCCCAACTAGGTACTTGTGCAGCAGAAGAGAAGGTGCCTGATCTAGCCTTCTACCACAGTCACATTGATGAATATCTTGATCATCACCATAGAAATTTCGTTCGATCGATGGAGATAGAGACAGAGACCCACATTCACATCAGAGCAATGGATTGAGCTCCCAAGGTCCAGTCGAAGAGCAGAAGGTGGGAGAAGATGAGCAAGGAAGCAGGGATGGGGAGAGACTGGTCCACCAACTGAGACAGTGTGCCTGATCTAATGGGAGCTAACCAAATCCAGCTGGACCAGGACTGAATGAGCATATGATCAAACTGATCTCTGAATGTGGTTGTCAATGGGGGCTGACTGAGAAGCCAATGATAATGGCACTGGGACCTATCTCTTCTACATGTAGTATCTTTTTGGAAATCTAGTCTATATGGAGGCACACCTTCCTAGGCAGGGATGGAGGGGGGAGGGCCTTGGGCTTCCCACAGGGCAGGGTACCATCCCCCCGCTTAAGGAAGCAGGGGAAGAGGAAGGTTAGTGGGGGAGCGGGAGCAGACTGGGAGAAGGGGAGGAAGTGTAATTTTTTTCAATGAAAAATAAAAGAATATTAATTTAAAAAAAGAAAGAATAAAAGTATCCCCGCCAGCGGGATGCTTCCCAACACTATGTCCTGAAAACATGAGGCTAACATGTTGGCACTTTGCCATCACATATTTTATCCTTCTACTCTTGTTCGATTTAGAGTCTTGATATTTGAGGATAAAGAGAATAAACATTAATAGGTATTGGCATTAACTGCCCAGGATGCTAAAATTTAAATAAACTCTAACTTTGCTGCTGGTTTAAAAAAAAAGTGATAGGATAATCTTGTTTATATGATAAAGCTCTATACTATGAAGTTGCTGAAGTGGCTCATCTAGAGAAGGATCTTCATAATCTCTTTATAATCTTTACAAAATGCAAAATGCTTTTTTTTTTCTTACAGTTTAGGTGTTTCTTTTATCCCCCCTGACAAAAGGCATTTGGATTCTGCATAGATGTAACATGAGGGCCTGCTAGTTGGGGTTTCCATTCTGTCCAGTTCCCACAGCTGGCAAGTCCCAAAGAAAATCATACAGAGTGTCTACATTAGGTTATGAACTGATTGGCCCATTAGCTCAGGCTTCGTATTAGCTCTTATAACTTATATAGCCACTTATGTAGCCCATTATTCTTATCTATGTTAGCCACATGGCTCAGTACCTTTCTCAGCGGGGCAAGTCACATCCTGCTTCTTCGGTGGTCCAGGCAGGAATGCCCAGGGAGCTTCCTACTTCCGAGAATTCTCCTGTTCTCATTGCCCCACTTCTATTTCCTGTCTGGTTGTCCCACCTATACTTCCTGCCTGGCTAATGGCCAATCAGCATTCATTTAAATCATGATTGACAGAATACAGACAATTCTCCTGCACACACCACTTCCCCCCCTTTTTTTTTTTTTTAGCAAAGAAGAATATCCATAGTCCATTTTTTTGGGAATGTGGGTGCAGTATTCCAGGCTACTTCCAGCTGGTTGGGGGCACTGATAATCTTATGGGTATCTAAAGAAAATTTAGAATTATGATCAAGTCCTGACTAGATTATCCTGTGAGTCTTGATCATCTCAGGCAGCAGTCTTGAATCTCTTCTGGATATAGAACTCAGACATCTGGGCCAGCTGTTCCTACTGGAGATTTCTCAGGTGGTCTTCCCTGATCAAATCTGGGTTTTCTTAAGTCAGAATTAATCCACAGCCTCCCATTTCCTGTGGAAACAAAAGCAAAATCTCTTCTACAAAGTAACATACCTTTTGACTTCAATTTTGGTAAGTGTTTTTAAAATACCTATCTTGGATTAATTCAGCAGCATTTATAAGCAAATATCTTTTAGCAGCTGTTTCTCCTTCCTTAGCATTCAAACAAATCAGAGAGCATAATCTTACAGTATTAAAATTCTCTGTGTATTTTCCATCTTTATGCAGCTTTATTTTAACCTCTATTTCTTTTATTTTTACTTTTAACTTTTGGCTTTTTGAGACAGGTTCTCTGTGTATCTTTGTCCCTTTGTAGACCAGGCTATCCTTGAACTCACAGAGATCCGTCTGTCTCTGCCTTCCCAGTGCTGGGATTAAAGGTGTGTGCTACTACACCTTGAACTCACGGAGATCTATCTGCCTCTGCCTCCCAAGCTTTGGGATTAAAGGTGTGTGATACCACACCTTGAAGTCACAGAGGTCAATCCATCTCTGCCTCCCAAGTGTTGGGATTAAAGGTGTGTACCAACACATCCAACAACTCTCTTTCTTTTTTATTTTAAGAAATTTAACCTTTTTTACAAGTATGCATATATTTTTAATACACTGTAAACCATTTAGAGGTTTTCTTTGTCTTTGTGTCTATCTTTACTTCATATCTTTCTTTTCTGACTGCACGAGTCTTTAATTTACCAAGCAATATGGGTAGGATAAAAGCCGTGGCTTTGACAGCTGGATCCAGCCCATTTCTTAGCTTTCTGAGATTTCAGCCTCATGGCTGAGGTACTGGCTGTAGTTGTGTTCAGTGCCACAAGTCTACAGTGTTTCAAGGTCCCTGCCAGCAAGCAAGCTGCAGCATTCCACTCACAGACCACATTCAAATGTTCCCTGGCCGGACTGCCTGCCTGAAAGAGTCAGAGTTTGCCCTGGCAGGACGGCCTAGAAAGCCGGCATTTTAAAACAGTGCAGCTTTTTTCCTGCTACAGCTGAAAACTGAAAAGCATGCGGTTGGCTTTTCATCAACACCATTTAAGTGTTTCTTGGCAGGACCTCTTAAAAGAGCTGCAAGGCTTTGCAGCTAAAGCTGAGTGAGGATGCCTCTCTTAGATGAGAGTGCTTCCTTGCCTCTAACAAGCAGAGCAGACCTGAGAAATTGCTGCTACCAAGAAAACATTATTCTTTCGTAAGCTTTCTCAGGCTTTCTGTGGATGCAGTTATCCACATTGGGCGCCGTTCTGTAACATGAGGGCCTGCTAGTTGGGGTTTCCATCCTGTCCAGTTCCCACAGCCGGCAAGTCCCAAAGAAAATCATACAGAGTGTCTACATTAGGTTATGAACTGATTGGCCCATTAGCTCAGGCTTCGTATTAGCTCTTATAACTTATATAGCCATTATTCCTATCTATGTTAGCCACATGGCTCAGTACCTTTCTCAGTGGGGCAGGTCACATCCTGCTTCTTTGGTGGCTTTGACAGCTGGATCCAGCCCATTTCTTAGCTTTCTGAGATTTCAGCCTCATGGCTGAGGTACTGGCTGTAGCTGTGTTCAGTGCCACAAGTCTACAGTGTTTCAAGGTACCTGCCAGCAAGCAGGTGGTCTTCGGTGGTTCAGGCAGGAATGCCCAGGGAACTTCCTGCTTCCCAGAATTCTCCTGTTCTCATCACCCTACCTCTACTTCCTGTCTGGTTTTCCTACCTATACTTCCTGCCTGGCTAATGGCCAATCAACATTTATTTAAATCATGATTGACAGAATACAGACAATTCTCCTGCACCACATAGACAAGCTCAGAGTTAACATTCAATATAGTTAGTAAATATAACAGAACCATTTTCGGAGTCAGTACTGTTATAATTATAATTATGCTGGCCTGACCTGCCACCTGGGTACACTGTCCTTTTAAGAGAGAAGCTCCACCCACTCCCAATCTCCCCCTTCCTGCAGAGGCAAGCTGAGCATGCACCTCTTCTCTTCATTTCTCTCTTTCTCTCTTTCCATTCTTCTTCTGAAGAGGCAACTTCTGCCTCCCCTTAAACCCCCTTTTTCTCTCTCTCACTCTCTCTCTCTCTCTCCCCCATATCCCTATACCCTTATACCCTCCCAGTACCCACTAAATAAACTCTATACCCAAGCTCTCTCCATCTGTCTCCCATCTGACATGGTCTCCCACTTACAGGAGGCCTGCCAGGGTCCCTCACACCATAAATCTTTCAAGTACTATCGTGTTTTTGTTTCCCCAAAGTTTCAGCTTGATGAATTAAAATTTTGATATATCCCCAAGTTATCAGCTTACTTTTCCTCTTGGGACATCTCTTGATGTGTTGATTTGTCATCTGCCTTCAGATGTTTCATTGGTCTGGTGGTCACCAGGATGCTGTCCATCAGGAACTGTCTGGGACTTCACTTATTTTCATGAAAGTTAAGCATAAGTATTGATTAGACATCAGGAGAGGAGAATATCCTCTGTATAATGAGAGATCAATACCCTGGAAAATTTAAGCAGCATTGGCTTATTGCTTTATGCCCTAATTGTAATCATTCCTGCATCAGAAGCTGGGTTTGTTTCAATTTTCTTCATGATGGGACCTTTGATATTGCGTTATTTCTGCTTCTCCAAAGACTTAGTTCACATTAGGAACCAGTTGTTGGGGGAGCCCACAAACTTCAGGGCTGGTGGATAAGCGATCTGTGCACGTTGGAGAATAAACCTCAGTCAGTACCATCTTTGCAGGCACTGGGTCTGAATTTAGAGACTGAGCTACAGGATTTTTTTATATGGCAAATATCTAAATCAATACCAACTTAGTAGGATAAGGAAACTATTAAAACTTTCTGGAAAATGAGTTTGAATTAAGAGCATATTTCTAAATGTGGTTCCTCATCTGACATCACCCAGTAAATATTTGTTCATGGAGTAGGACCAGTTGGGTACTGAATTGAATTTCAGAAGAAGACAGGTTTTGTTTCAGAATGGTGGTGGATTTAAGTTAACAGTACCTCAACAGGGCAACATTGCTTCTCTTGACTTATTTTTTTTTTAAATGCAATACGGAATAGGTTTTAATCTACTGAGAGAGGTGTCAGAGGAACATAAAAGTTCATATACAGGCAAAAAAGTTCCCCCCTGTCATCTCAGATTTTCTGGCTGGGGTGCAGGAAGTCAGAAGGACAAAAGACAGATGAGCTACAGAAAGGAAACAGAAGCCATTGAGTAGGCACATCACACATATGTGGCAGAATTTAGTGATAAGCAATAAACTCAAAGGGGTTGCTGGGAAGTGGATCTAGGAACACACTTATCCAAGTATGATAATGTTGATAACACTGTACACAAGTGACAAAACAAAGAAAAGATAGTTTGAACTTCTTGAGCTGGCAAATTGTAAAAAGGTGAATATAGGGGCTAATGAAGAACAGGTTGGTAACCTTGTGTGTGATGTCTCTAGGGTAGTAAGTACCTTAATAGCCTAGAGCTGGTTTTGTGATCAAGGGTTAGTTGTTGTGGTGGTGTGAATGACAATGTCCACAATAGACTTATAGGAGACATTATTAGAGGTGTGTCTTTGTTGGAGGAAGTGTGTCATTGGGAGATGAGCTTTGAGGTGTCAAAGGTTCAGGTCAGGCTCATTGTCTCTCTCATCCTGTTGCCTGCAGACCCAGATGATTATATCTCATGGCTCCATCTCCAGGACTAAGTCTGCCTGTTCACTGTCATACATCTAATAGACTAAAGCTCTTAACTGCCTAATTGAATGCTTTCTTTTATATGAGTTTCTGTGGTTATGGAATCTCTTCACTGGAATAAAATCCTAAAATAGAAGTTGGTACCAGGACTGTGGTGTATTGTTGTGAAAGCCTTGACATATTTTTGAGGAGGATTGTGGGAGGACTTTGGAATTTTGGGCTATTCAGTGGGATGTTCTGTAGGATCTTGGCAGATAAGAATGTTGAGAGCAGGACAGAAGATGGAGATCTGGTCTGTGAAATTTCAGACAAGAATTTAAGGTTCTATCAAGACCATTTGCTATTTTAAATTAAGATTATGTTGTTTTGGTCAGTTGGAACTGTAGAGTCAGCTGTGATTAACAAGAAACCAGCACCACTGAAGTGAAACTTTTGTGTTACTAGGAAAATTGATGATGGTTATCTGGAACTAAGAAATTAGTGGTGATTAAAGGGATTAGGAAGAGACCGGGATCATTGAAGTAAAATCTCTTGAAAGAGTTTCCAGAGAGTCAGCACACAGAAGCTGCTCTTGTACTCAAGTTGTTCCTCATGTTGGCATCTGAGCATGGTAGTATAAAAGTCACCCAGGTGGTACTCGTTCTAAATTCATGAAATGGTCATAGAGAGAAGCCGAGGCTTGACACTGTCTGGCAGGGCTGGAGTCTCTGAAGAGAACCCAGGAGAGACTATTGGTGAAAGTGCAGATCAGTTGCAGCAAGGAACCCCAGCAGTTTTGAAGATGCCAAGGCCATGGGATGATCACCAAGAACAGCAGCAGCTGTGGAGTGGAGTTAACTGGAGCCTAGAAAACAAGTTGTATTTGATGCAGAGGGCAGAGCTAAGTAAGTGACCCAGGCTCCTTGGAGCATCCCAGAAGATCATGAGTGAGTCCCAGATAATTGGATATTGTATTATTTTCTTTGTTGGAGTTTGGTTTATCTCAGTTTAGATTGTGACTGTGCCTTGGTTATTCCTTCTTGAAGGCATATTTACCTTAATTTTGATTTTTACAGGATCCCACAGCTGAAAGATTTTGAAGTTTTAAAAAAAATTTTGGATTTTTAAAGAGATTGGACATTTTAAAAAGAATGAATTTTGATGTGTTTGAATTTGTAGGGACTGTTGAATTTTTAAGGTTATTTATGTTTTTAATATGAGATTTTAAGAATGAATGAGAAAGGAAAGGTTGTGGCTTTGCAGTGAAATGTTTGTATGTCAAGTTTATGTGGGTCAGTTGTACTGGGTAGTTGTATCTCAATTTGACAAAGACTGAAGTCATCTGAGAGGAGGAAATCTCAATTAAGAAAATGCTTCATAATACTGGGGATTGGGCAAACCTGTAGAGCATTTTCTTAATTAGGGATCAGTGGAAAAAGGACCAGCCTATTGTGGGTGGTGTCATCCTTGATTTTGTGGTCCTAGGTTCTCTAAGAAAGCAGGCAGAGCAAGCCATGGGGAGAAAGCCAGTAAGCAGCATCCATCCATGGCCTCTGTATCAGCTTCTGCTTCCAGTTTCTGCTCTGTTGAATTTCTGTCCTGACCTCCTTCAGTGATGAACTATCTTGCAGAAGTGTAAGCCAAACAAAGTCATTCCTCTCCAAGTTGCTTTTTTTATTCACAGCAATAGAAACCCTAACTAAGATAGTTGTATTTGCTGGCTTGCAACAGAGTTCCATGATAACACATGCTAAATATGAGCAAGGCCCTGACTCTAAACAATATATATATACCCCCCCAACATACTAGTGTATGTACGTGCACACACACACAACCATTGGAGAGTTTTTCTTATAAATTTTCATGTATCTTTTTAACTGTCTTTAGCCCAAAATAAAATGTGCTAAAATAACATATTGAGAAATGGCATATAATTGAATACACTGTGTTGTAGGAGGCTGCTTGTTTGTTCCTGGCTGCCCAGACCCGAAATAACAAACAATATTGCAAATAATTTAGTTTCTGTGTGTTTATTTCAGGTTTGGGCAGCTGGGAACAAACAAGCAGCCTCCTATAACAAATTGGTGACCCACGTTGGGCACCATTTGTTGAAAGAAGTTTCTGTCACATCTAGTCCCACAGCCTTTCAGCCTCAAAGAATCACACAGAGGTCTACATTAATTATAAACTGGTTGGCCTATTAGCTCAGGCTTCTTATAACTCTTATCATTTATATTAGCCCATAATTCTTGGTTGTGTTAGTCATGTGCTTTGAAACCTTTTTCTGCGAGGCATTCTCATTTTGCTTCCTCTGTGTCTGGGTGATGACTGCAGACTGACTCTTTCCTCTTTCCAGAATTCTCCTGTTCTCATTGCCCCACCTATATATACTTCCTGCCTGGCTACTGTCCAGTTAGCATTTTATTAAAATGCAAGTGACAGGGTACAGACCATTGTCCCACAGGAATGCCCAAGTTTTATTGTTATATATCTGATGAAAATACCACAAACTAAAGTCCTCAGAGAAAAGAAAGCCCTATGCCAAAGATTCTATAAGACTGATGGATAAATTAGAATTTTTTTAATTGCGGGAAGTTGGAATGTTATAGATACAGAGACAAATTATCTTGGTAGTCAGTCCTTGTCCACCAATTCCACCTTGTTCACCAATCAGGTGAAATTTCTAAGGCTATATTAACAGTTTTCAGGTGTCCCCCAAGCTAAGAATCATCTGAAATAATCTGAAATATGTAGCAATGATTTTTCCCACATTATGTATTACAGTCTTACCTCATTTTCCACTAATGTGTTAGAAAAATGCTTGATTTAAAATATTCTTTTTAAAAATAACTATAAGAACTTCCTAAAACTTCTACATTAGAACATTCTATTGAGTGTAGCTTGGATATGTTCCTGCATCATAGTCACTGACACTTGATTCTGGAATTGATTAACTTGCTTGTAATTGCATTTTAAATTACATTATACACCCATATTTAACAATATAAGTTCCTATTTGTATACCATATCATAAACATTGACATTATAAACTTAAGCATGCAACAATATCAGAAGAGGATTTTTATGTTAATTAAGTATGGGTTAAAATGCTT
Organism: Ondatra zibethicus; assembly: GCA_004026605.1. Classification (NCBI taxonomy): domain Eukaryota; kingdom Metazoa; phylum Chordata; class Mammalia; order Rodentia; family Cricetidae; genus Ondatra; species Ondatra zibethicus. The sequence goes on from PVIU01000135.1 coordinate 427,302, forward strand.
TTTAATTTAAAAAAAATAATGACAAAATTTCCTTAGATTTATTTATAATAGGGAATTTAGTGTGTGTGTGTGTGTGTGTGTGTGTGTGTGTGTGCATGTGTGTGTTGTCTATATATACCTACTGCACTAGGAACAGGTCAGTACTCTGAATCTAAATGTCATGATGACTTTTAACAGCACATCCTTGTCCTCACCTCTGTCATATCTATGATCCCTGCTTCAATATTTCTTTTACATTTCTACTTGGCTTGTCTTCCTACGTATTCATTTTTTGCTCTCAAAGATTTGCGTCTTCTAAGTCACTCTGGTGAGAGTTGAGAAGTGTTTCAGTAAAGGATTCAATGTGTCAAATGTAAATGGAGCTCCAGAGTCTTTGCAGTTGGTTTATTTTTTCTTCTGTTTTCCTCAACCATCTCCTGATTCCAGATGTGCCACCTGGTTTTGCGTGTTAGTGATGTCATGAACTACAAACTGAAATTCTGGCAGCAGTACAAAGAAAGAGCTAATTCTCAAACACACTTTGAATGTGCTTGGAACTACTAAACTAATATTTGGTAGACAAATTGAGATCTCAAATTATAAAATATATTTACTTAGGAGTAGACTCATTTGACATTCAATTTAACTTATGTTATAAAAATATAAAGGTAATAATCAAATTCAGCTTTCCTGTGGTGGCAGTGTCTGGAGGATTTGTACCACCTTGTTGAAACCATGTTATGTGATTTGAGCTTCTTAGTTTAAAGAGGAAAAAATATAGTTGAATGATCATGCACATTAAATATGCATGTTAGTTGAGTTCAAGATTTACTTTGTGCAATATAAAATATTGGCTGCACATGTTTACCAGTGGTTCTTCCCCAAAAATTGTGAGTAGAAATACATATGGAGAGAATTTTAGTAGAAACCTAGAAGGCCCTAGAATTAATACTAAGACAATTACAATGTTACAGCCTGGGTGGCCTGATCCTTACTGCTAGGAATACGATTCATCTCAAGGATAAATCAAATATGTTATAATAAAACATGGTCAAACAGGAAGGACCATGAGAGAGAATAAAATGAATTAAAATGCTGTTCACACTGCATTTCTGAAGAACATTAAGGTTCCAAGTTCTGCTTTTCTAGTTGCTGATAATAAAGGCAATGTCACTGGTAAGTTCTGTGTACCTTAAATAAGTTTTCTCAAGCACTGTGTTGCAGATGTAAGCAGAGAGATGACCCGAGTTTCAGTAACTCACTTTCTCTCACAGTATTCTACATTAATCTTTGAATTGTTGACTTATAAAGTTAGGGTTATCTGATTTCAAAGTGCAGATGGTAAGTCTCAACAATATTCTTTATTTTCAATGACACACAGAGTCTTTACAGGTTTGATAACAAGCATAGATATTTTAAATTCATAATATCTAAGTCTTACTAGAAAGCACTTTTTAAAAATAACAAATGATTTGAAACACAGCAGCCACGTTTCCATTCAAACAAGTTTCCACTAGTCCAATATCTCCTTAGGCAAATAGCAACTTCCTAATGAGAAAAATGGTTCAAATGTCAGGAGGGTCAGAAGACAGCTGAACAAAAAGATCAGAGAGCAGTATGGAACTGGATGTGGTTTTCTGTTCAGCCTATTAGAACGTGGATTATCCCTGGAACCATTAATGAGCTGGAAATTGCATGTAAGGCTTCCTTGCATCAATAAAATGCAGCTCAACCTTGTGCAAAAAAGCACAGTGAGATGTGATAAAAGAGACAGTATTACAGATCAGCTAAACATCACATTCTCCTGAAGGAGGAAGACTTAATGTATCTAAAGTTATCCCATGCTTTGCACTAATGGAACACAGTTGTGAGTTAAACACCTAATGCATACCATCTTCTGATTGGTGATAGATGACATTTATTGAAGGAATGAACACTAGAAATCCTCTTGCAACTTGCCATTAAGTTAAAAAGGGCATCTGAATAGAACAGGAAAAAAAAACTGTAGAGAGATGGAGCAAGACAAATGTTATCCAAATCCAGAGAGGCAGCAATGCAGAAGAAGGAGATGCGGTGGAATCTCCCACTGAAAGTGGAGCCTTTCAATGAATACAGCCAACCTTTAGGTCATGGCACCAGAAAGGTCAGAGAGGGCCACCCAGACCAAACATCTTGATTTATAAATGAGTGAGCATAATCATCTGATAAAAAAACCTTGAAACTACTCCATTGCTAGATGTAACTGGATGATTATTAGCCTCGTTTTTTTCTTTCTTTAAAGAATGGGCAAGATAATGATATGTTACAATTTGTGGGAATGTTGTAATTTACATTTATATTCAAGGGTTGCTTTCCAAAGCGCTTCTTTCTTGAGGGTCCCCTTACCCTTTCACCAGTAAAATAAACAAAGGAACAAGTACTTGCTTTAGAATTGGAGCAATCAATGCTCAACCAGTGTCTATTCATTGTATGAAAGGCTGTGGATAGAGTGAATGAAGTTAAAGATTATACATAATGTTCCACATACCAACCTGCATTTACATATGCATATATCATTCAGTTTTCTTCCTTAAGCTTTTTGCTTACCCACTGTTACATGGAAGAAATTTAGAGGGAATTTAGTATCAGTAACCAGTCTCTTGGAAGGTTGGAGGATTTAAATATATCAAAGTAGAATTTATACTCTCTTTGATGGAATATTGTCGATTGTAGACTATGTCTATTCTGTTTTTCTTTGTTTTGTTGGAACAGGGTCTTGTTACACCACCCAGGCAGTACTAGAATTCATGATTGTCCTGCCTCAGCCTCCCTAGTACCAGGATATACTAGGTATAAACCACATATTTTTGAACTTTTAAAATATGTAAATGATTTGAACACAGGAAGATTAAAACTTTTTATCTAATTTTATGTGACCTTTATGACTGTTAATTACAAGATGGGCCAAGAAAAAGCCCTGGAAAGAAATATAGTGACAGTTCTGTGTCTGTGCTGTAGGATGCTGCTAGTTCGTTTCTCAGCCACCAGACCCTAAATAATGACACAGAAACTGTACTAATTAAATCACTGCTTGGCCTATTAGCTCTAATTTCTTATTGGCTAGTTCTTACATATTAACTTAACCCATTTCTATTTATCTGTGTATCACCATGCGGCTGTGGCCTGGTGGGTAAAGTTCCAGCGTCTGTCTCCTGCAGGGCTACATGACTTCTCTCTGACTCCACTATTGTATTGAAGTTGCTTGTTCATTTCACAGCTGCCCAGACATCCTAAATAATCACACAGAAACTATGTTATTTAAATGACTGCTTGGCCCATTAGGTCTAGCTTCTTATTTGCTAACTCTTACATCTTTTTTTAATTGATTTTTATTGAGCTCTACGTTTTTCTCTACTCTCCTCCCTGCCTTTCCCCTCCCCTTCAACCCTCCCGCAAGGTCCCCATGCTCCCAATTTACTCAGGAGATCTTGTTTTTTTCTACTTCCCATGTAGATTAGATCTAAGTATGTCTCTCATTGTTGTCTATGTTCTCTGGGATTGTGATTTGTGGGCTGGTTTTCTTTGCTTTATGTTTAAAAACCACTTATGAGTGAGTACATGTGATAATTGTCTTTCTGGGGCTGGGTTACCTCACTCAAAATTATATTTTCTAACTGCAAAATACAAGATGTCGGGTTTTTTTTTCTGCTTTGTAGTACTCCATTGTGTAAATGTACCTCATTTTTCTTTATTCATATCAAGGGTATTTAGGTTGTTTCCAGGTTCTGGCTATGACAAGCAATGCTGCTATGAACATAGTTGCACACATGTCCTTGTGGCATGATTGAGCATCCTTTGGATATATACCCAAAAGTGGTGTTATTGGGTCTTGAGAAAGGTTATTTCCTAATTTTCTGAGAAATACCACACTGACATCCATAGGGGCTATACTAGCTTTCATTCCCACCAGCAATGCAGAAGTGTTCCCTTTACCCCACAACCTCTCCAGCATAAGTTGTCATCTGTGTTTTTAATCTTGGCCATTCTTACAGGTGTAATATGGAATCTCAGAGTTGTTTTGATTTGCATTTATCTGATGATTAAGGATGTTGAGCATTTCCTTAGGTGTCTTTCAGCCATTTTAGATAAAAGAACTTCTGGAGGCATCACAAATCCCTGACTTAAAGCTCTACTACAGAAGTACAGTACTGAAAACAACCTAGTACTGGCATAAAAAGAGTCAGGAATTGAATCGAAGACCTGGATATTAATCCATACACCTTTAAACACCTGATTTTTGACAAAGAAGCAAAAAATATATCAAATGGAAAAAAGAAAGTATATTTAACAAATGGTGCTGGCATAACTGTATCTCAACATGTAGAAGAATGAAAAATAGATCCATATCTATCACCATGCATAAAACTCAAGCCCAAATGGATCAAAGACCTCAACATAAAGTCAGTCACACTGAACCTCATAGGAGAGTGGGAAGTACACTTGAATGCCTTGACACACGAGACCACTTCCTAAATATAACCCTAGTAGCACAGACACTGAGAGAAACAATTAATAAATGGGACCTCCTGAAACTGAAAAGCTTCTGTAAAGCAAAGGACATGGTCAACAAGACAAAACAAGAGCCTACAGAATGGGAAAAGATCTTCACTAACCCCACATCAGAGAGAGGTCTGATCTCCAAAATATACAAAGAACTCAAGAAATTTGTCACCAAAAGAACAAATAATCCAATTTAAAAAATGGAATACAGACCTAAACAGAGAACTCTTAACTCTTATATCTTAATTTAACCCATCTCCATTAATCTGTGCATCACCACGAGGTCGTAGCCTACCAGCAAAGTTTCAACATGTCTGTCTCTGGTGGTGGCTCCATGGCTTCTCCCTGACTCCACCTCCTTTCTCCCAGCATTCAGTTTAGATCCTCACCTAGATCTATTTTTTTTTGCACTATCACAGACCAAGACAGTGTCTTTTTTGTTTTGTTTTTTTTTGTTTTTGTTTTTTTCCAATGGTATTTACAGCATACATAGGGGAATCCCACATCAGTGCTGGTGGGAGTGTAGCTGGTACAGCCACCATGGAAATCACAAAATTCTAGGAAAGATATGCCCTGGGGCATGTACTCAAACATACTACAACCTACTCATCCTTTAGTTGAGTCTCTATTCACAATAGGTAGGAAGTGGACACAGCCTTTGTGTCTTCAAATTTGAATGTATAATGAAAATGTAGTATTTTATGCAATAGAATATTACTCAACTGCCAAGAAAAATAAAAACATGAAATTCACAGGTGAAGAAAGACTGAAAAGAACCATTTTGAATGAGGTGACCTAAAAAGAGAAACATTTTTTTTTATTTGTAGACCTTAGCTTTGGATCTTTAAAAGGTGTATTTCATTTGGAATATTCATAGGTGCTAGGAACTTAGTCAGAGGACATGCAAGATGTGGAGGAGTGGGGAGGCAGTACATTCAAGAGAAGGGGGAGAGAGAAAACAGTGATATAAACAGGAAACAGTGAATAATGGCTTAGGAAGTGTTAAATGGGGTGGGAGAATGGGTAGGTAGAGTTTAGGAGGGAATACAGGGAAGACCCTATTACTGTTACTCTGCTAAAAGGCCATATTATTAACATCACCCTTCACAATAGCCACAAACAATATAAAATATCTTGGGGTGACCCTAACGAAACAAGTGAAAGACCTGTACAACAACAACACAAAATCTTTAAAGAAAGAAATTGAAGAAGTTATCAGAAAACGGAAAGATCTCCCATGCTCTTGGAAAGGTAGGATCAACATAGTAAAAATGGCAGTCTTAGCAAATGCAATCTATAGATTCAATGCAAATCCCTATCAAAATTCCAGTACAATTCTTCACAGACCTTGAAAAAAAATACTCAACTTCATATGGAAAAGCAAAAAAGTCCAGGATAGCCAAAATCTCCTGTACAATGAATGAACTTCTAGAGATATCACCATCCCTGACTTCAAGCTCTACTATAGAGCTATAGCAATGTAAACTAACTTCTAATGACTCATCATTAAACCATTGATTAATACACCTCTCAACACTCATTGAAGAACCTTCTACTTGTAGTAGACAGCAATTAATACACAACCAATGTGCAGACAAAAAGAGACTACATATTGCTCAGCCCTAGATGGGATAACTCTGTCACACCCCATTCTCCCAAACTCAGAGATCATCACAGAAGAGGAAGCAGAAACAGGATAAAGGCCAGTGGCACTGGATGACTACAATAAAATGTTTTCCTAGCACAACAGAATAGTTGCACATATGAACTCACAGTGGTTATAACAGTATACACAAGAGCAGTACAAGCAAAAGGCATACCAAGCCCCGGAATGGAAGGGCAGGGTGGGCAAGAAGTCTCATCTCTTGCTGAGGAGATATTCTGGGAGAGGAGAGTTAGTTTTCTTTAAAGGTGTGACCAGCAATGTCTTCTGACACTTAAGCACCACTGTCTGGTGGTCATCTGGCTAGAGAGGCAATTTTCTCCATCCTCCAAAAGTAAAAGGCATGCCTGTTTTGTCCTTTTAGTTTTATTTCTAATACTAGGTCTAGGCTATGACTTCTACATCTGGAAGAGAAGTAAGTCCTATCGTTTTAGATACCAAATTTATGGTAACTTGTTACAGTACCAACAAGAAAAACACACCATGTCTTTTAACTCAAGACTTGAGTTTAAGATGATAAGGTTTTGATGTTAGCTGTCTCTGTTGGGCACTGGGGTGTTCATCTAGGCTGTGTCTCCTGGGCTACATCTCTAAGGTGGTTCTTAAGTTCATGTCTCACTCACGTCTGCAACTGGTCAAAAGCCAGGGCAAGCTGTGAATCAATTTCAACATGTTACACCCTCTCCAGCCTGCTCCTATTTTGCATAGTCATTGTGAACCTATGCCAGTCTAATGAAAGTGAGAATTTTACATGGCAGTTTGTTTTCTCAAGAAGACAACTTAAAAGAGGAAAGGGTAGAAGTTTCTTATAACTAAATCTTGTACATATTTTTAAAACATGTTCTAACAAACTTGCCAAGCAAGAAACTCTGACCACTTCAAACTTAAGAGAAGTAAAATAAGATCCCTCTTCCTAGGAGAAGGAAGGGGAATGGATTTCTGGCATCCATTAATCTCCTTTGTCAAATCTGCCAAAGATTACAGGAGGCATACATGCTTTAGAGATAAGCACAACAGGAAAAAATAGAAAATAAAATATTTCCAAAGAAAATGGAAAAAGGTTCTAAATTTGTTAGATTTCTAATAGGAAATTTAATTAATCATTATCAGTTGACTTTCTCTCACAGTAAGCAAGGGAGCATGGTAGAGATGGATAGCAGAAATTTTTCTATTTTCATGAGAATTAGAAATTGTACCTGTTTATTAGATACATATAAATTAGATTATATGAGTGGTTATTCTTATGGAAGTATCTATAACTAAGTTGATTTCTGTAATTTTCTTATTTTAATCTTACTCTACCTTCACTGGTGTTTGGGAAGCAGACCAGGGGCACAGTCTTTGCTGTATGGCCAGGTGGGTCTCAGAATACCAGACAGTGGAGGCCCTACTGCAGAGAGAACTAGGCTTAAAAGAGCTATTATCTTTGTCCTGCAAAAATGACACCTGGTGATTCTAAGGAAGTGTGAGTCCCTATCTATATGGGGTGGAAAGGCAAAGACTCCTTTATCTTCAGACTTTAAGCACTTTTGGACATTTAATACTGAGGGAAAAGGACTTAGGATGCAAGCACCTTTAAGCTTAATTATATTTTAGTATGTGGTACCTAGGACATGTAAGTTCATATACTTGTTTTTATGGTTAGTTCCATTTATCTTAATTTAACAGCATTGTCTCATTACAGCAATTTTAAAGAAATCTGAGTGTCAGCATAAACATGTATATGCATGCACACACATACATACACACATGTGCCACATACATGTCAAATAATTTCAGAACTATGAAGGAAAGCATTTTGTACTATTTCTCTGGACCTGGGGATAGAACTCAGGACCTCATCGTTACTAGGCAAGTACTCTATCCATGAGCCAAACCTTGAACTCTTCATTTTCTTCTATTTTTAAACTTGACCCTGAGTTGTAGTATTTGAATTGTGTGTTTGAATGAAACAGTTAAAATATCCTCATTTTTCCTTTCTGCATGATCTTTCACTCTTCCTAAAGTTTAGTAACACTGAACAGAATGGTGAGGTAGAAAAACTACTCAGTTGGGATAGTACTTCATTTTAAGTTAAATTGCAAGGTACTTTGGACTGTTACAGAATTTCCCTACATGTGAAAGAGTTGCCCCACATAGTGCAAGAGCATTAGGAGGTCAGTGTCTGCTATTTACATGTCTCTTGCTATCAAGTTCAACAATCACCTGTTAAGTGGTAGTTTTAAAAAATGACCTTGAATACTTGATTGAGAGCTCAAAATTAAAAGTTTTTTGTTGCTGACTCAAATGAAATTAATCCTCTGTAATCAAAGAAAAAACCTAACAATGATGGCATACTATTATGTTTTGTGTCGTACTAAAAATAAATTTGTTGTCAGCAGCGAGTTTAGTTTCTGCGCAAGACTTTTGAAGTCATATCAATGTCTTTGATGTTCACAGAACTGACAAACACCATAAATATTTAAATTTTAAATAAAGCTTCCATTTATAAAGTATGCATTCATGTTGAAATACTATAAACTGGGAATTAAAATGAAATTGATACCAGCATCAACTAAGCCCACAGTATCAGTGTTACTTGAATGCAAATGCAGCAAATTTATGTTCAGCTTTCCTGAATCACATGGCGCTGATATTTCGACTCCATGAATAGGACATCAAATAGGACCCAGCCATTTTTCTGGGTTTGAAAGTTCAGACTATTACTGTCTCCAGGAGCCTCTTCAAGATGTGTGGAACTATTACTCTTTGCTCAGAACCACCCAACTACAGGACAAATGTGTATAAAATTTATTTAGGGTCTAATTAGACCCTGAAGGTTATTAATGATTTCATTTTGCACTTAGCTAGGATTGACCCAGGTTCTCTGCTGTAACTGCCACTCCACCAACCCCTTATTCACTCATATTAGTTGAATTGGCTTTTAATCAATAATTTAGTATTATTATTATTTGTCTCTCTATCATTAAAACATATTGCTCCATGTTGCATAACCCAGAAATAGTATATATATATATTTTACTATTTCTACATATATATACATATATATATATGTTCTGACAAAATTCTGTGGAAGCTTAGTCTCAGTCATTTGTCCCCTTTTAATTGTTTCTCCAGTTCCTCATCTATTTGCCAGGTCACTTTTGTACAAATCCCCACAGTCTGTAAAGGAGACCAGAAAATTTATCTTTCCCATAGTCAGGGGATGTGCATTGTTTTTAAAAACATTGAAATATCTACAGAAAATCCACAGTAAAAGGACACTAAAAGGAGGAGAAAAATAAAGTCTGAACAAATTACATAATAGGACAGAAAGTGAGGACTTTTGCTATGTATTGTTGGAGTTTGACATAACCACCCGTTGTGTTCTGGTTGTCAGGCAAAGGGAGGATAGAGTCTCCTTGGAGATCTACTCCCGGGACATGGTCTCAGTGTTGATGTGCTTTTTATCCTTTTACTGCATTTTTATATATGCAAAAACCTTCACACTTAATTAACAGAATTCAATAATATGCAAATGAACAAATGCATGTGCAAATACAAAGTGAACATGCCCTTCCTCCTGCATACACTCAATCCCATATTCTCAAAGCAAATTCTTTTTTAAAATCAGATTTAGAATATTTATTTATTTATTTATTTATTTTCAGTTTTATGACTTTATTGTTCCCAAACAGGTTTTTTTTCCATACATTGTTTTGTTTTATTTTTTCCATTCAAAAACATAATTAAAGAAATAAAATTTTTACCTTTCTTCCCCTTCTCCCGGTCCCCTCCCACTACCTCCCCACCCCTCCTCCCTCCGCCTTCTTCCTTGAAAGAGGGCATGGTGCCCTGCCCTGTTGGAAGTCCAAGGCCCACCCCCATCCCTCACGGCCTAGGAAGGAGTGCATTCAAAAAGACTCGGTTCTCAAAAAGATAATACATGCAGAAGAGATAGGTCCTGGTGTCATTGTTGATGGGTTCTCCATCTGCCAACTTTCGCCGCCACATTCAGAGAGTCT
>PVIU01000136.1:0-10519 GCA_004026605.1 Ondatra zibethicus
CTCCTCTCCTCCTCCTCACCTCTGCCTTCCTCCCTCCTCCCCTCCTTCTCACCTCTGCCTTCCTCCCTCCTCCCCTTCTCCTCATCTCTGCCTTCCTCCCTTCCTTCCCTTCTCCCTTCCTCCCCTCCTCCCCTCCCTCTCACAGTAAAGTCTCCTTTGTGTCTTGTGACTCTATAGGTCCAGAGGCACCTGTGTAGACACAGGTTCGGCACTATGTGTTGCCGCCTGCTGGTCTCACTGTTGGGTACACAACTGAAGGCAATGACTCTCTCCATCCCAGAATCAGTCCAATTTCCAATAGGATACAAATGATTTTTTTATGTAAGTCTTTCCATTGAAAAAATATCAGACAAAAGCAGTCCTAACCCATGAAGGACTTTCTTCTTATTTCCTTAGTTACTTATTTATTTATCTATTTATCAATTTTGGTACAGGCCCTGAAGATCTGTCATGTGCTATATCTCGCAGGCTATCCTCAAACTCAGGGCAGTCCTCCTGCCTCAGCATCCTGGTTGCTGGGATTACAGGTATTTCCACCATATACAGCTTTTTCATCGTCTCTTCTTTGTTTCACACAGTAGTCACCAAAAAGGAATCAGAGCAGAGATTAAATGGCGTTAGCGGGGAGACACATAAAGCCTGTGAGGATGACATCTGGGGCTTCTGGTGGCCCCATCTGGCCAGAGAGAGACTAATCACCAAGTCTAAGTCAACTTGTTAAGACATGAAAATTCTCTTTGGGGACTACATCAACATACTCTGTTTTCACGGGACCAAAATCCCTTATTGGTTTGTTAGATGGGGCTGAGAGAGCGGCACTAACTGATAACCAGTGTTAAAGATGGAGCTAAATGCACTCATGGGCTGTCAAGGAAACCCTGGTAAAACAGCCATGTAACTCTTCTCTTGAGATCTCTCTGCAAGACGATAGGGCTTAAGAGAATGCCATATCCCTCCTAGAATTTCATTATTTCACACCACTCTTACGTTTTCGCTTTCAACTTCTCACTACCACCTTCCAAAGTGTCTTTGAAACCATTTATTTTAAAGACACCGAATAAATCCATTTTAATTTTAAACATTTTTACTTTTATAGAAATATTTTTTACTCAATAACTCAGAATATAACATCATCATTGCTGTGTGAATTAAACTACTGCTGTGTGATTTATAGAAACTTTTTCCTCAATAGTAGTCTTATTCAAAGGCTTTCTAATCTCTAAAACATTATGATAAGAGCTGGGCAGTGGTGGCACACGCCTTTAATCCCAGCACTCGGGAGGCAGAGGAAGGTGGATCTCTGTGAATTCGAGGCCAAACTGGTCTACAAGAGCTAGTTCCAGGACAGGCCCCCCCCAAAACAAAACAAAAAAAACCATTATAATGAGAAAAGATAGAATTTACCTTAAAGCCCCTGTCCCCACCCATCCAATCTTTTCCTTGTAACAATGGTCATGCAGGCATATTTTATGGAAGACTGAGACCAGTGCAGTAGATTTCTGTCAAACTTGAAGGAAATAAGATTTTCCTCAATAGTGTATTATGATTCCTATAATACTCTTTCTATTCCTCACCAAATGTGCTCATCCTTAGATGTTCTTCCTCGTCTGGGGTAAGGGTGTCAAGAAAGAGCGGTGTATAGAAGGATGGAAGCCAACAAGAGAGATGAAATACCCTCATTCTCTCTTCTTTTCTTTTTCTTTTTTTCTTGAGATAGAGTTTCTCTGTAGCTATGTAGCCTATCCTAGAACTATCCTGGACCAGGCTGGCCTTGAACTCACAAAGATTCGCCTGTCTCTGCTTCCTGGATGCTGGGATTAAAGGCGTGTGCCCACCACCACCCAGCTTCATTCTCTTTTCATAATGTGTAAATGTTTGGGGGGTGTGTTCGCGTGTGTGTGTTCACACACATGAGCATGAATGTAGCATGGTGCACATGTGGGTGTCAGAAGGCAACCTCTGATGTTGGTCCTGGCCTTCTGCCTTGACTGATGCAGAGACTCACCACTGTGTCGACTATGCTAGCTAGCCTGCAGACTGCCGGAGAGTCTTCACCTCCTGTCTTTCCGTAGGAACGCTGGGATGACAGGTACGTGCTGCCACCCCAGGCTCTCTGGGAGTTCTGAGGAACCAAACTCATGTCCCTTTGCTTTCACAGCAAGCGCTTTACCCGCTGAGGCATCGAGCCAGCCCTAAGTTTTTTTTCATTCTTGCATGGTCATCAACCCTCCAGAATAGCCCACATTGCACTTGTTCCACCTCAAAGGGTGTCAGGGAAAAGAAGGGGTCATCTTGTGTCGAACTTTGGATCCCTGGAGGTCTGAGGGACGGAAGTTTGTGAGACATAGACTCTAGCCCTCGGAGAAGGGACTTGGAATTCTGAAATCCAGCCACTTAGAAAGCACTGAAGTAAATGAGAGTCTCATAGATATGTTCTCCCTTTTTAAAACTACCCTAAATCATAGAAGTGAAATATATTTTACTGTGGGATAAGTCATAGCTTTCCCTTGGCTTCATCTCATGCAAAGGATCGATATAGTGTTTTCTCCTGCAGAAGTTCTAGTAATATAGAAATGTTTATAAATAGATAGATTAATATAGATAAAAACCCCAATAGATATCAATAGATAAGTATATCATCAATAGATAGATGATATATATAGGTAGATGACTGATAGAGATAGGTAGGTAGATAGAAGACAGATATTGACAGCTAATTCAAATAGATAAATAGAAGATAGAGAGATAGTACATAGAAGGTTGATTATCAGTAAATATGTACATTATATAAGTGAAAAAAGAAAAAGGAAAATAGAGAAGAAAGGTAACATATATGTATATATATTTTTTCATTTAAAATTAATTAAATATTTTTTTTAAATTCAAAATTTTACTTCCAAAAAGATTTTCTCTCTTTGACCCATGCTACTTTTTACCCTGAGCTGTACCTCTAGTCCTTTCTTTCCAATCCAAGTTCAGGTATGAATCACAGAAACAATTTTTCTAAAGAAACAAACAGCAAAGTCAAAGGGGGATGCCAACTGGTACAGAGGAAATAAGGACTTCTTGACTGAAACGATGAGCAAACAAGACACCTAGGAAACCCCGTATGGAAGGAGGGTTCCTTCTCCATGTTGCTACTCCGCAAGGTCTTCCCTCTAGGTGAAAATGGGCGCACCTGAGTACAGGTGCCTAGTTTAAGCTGAGGACTAAACTGGAAATTCCTTCTAATGATGGGGACCCATTCAGCAATTAGGTTGTTACAGACAATTCCCCCTGCTCCAATTCCACACTCACCGAGCAACCTGCTAGTAATAAATTGCTTTCCCCAGAAGCGTGCCTACAGGGAAAGATCACACCAGTCCTGCTAAAGTGAACATCTGGTCCTCTCCATGGTTGTGTTACGTGTTTTAAACTCATAAATTGCCACACTTGCTGTGGCTTCCATGTCCTGAATTTGTGTTTGTCTGCCTCAGAAAGATAAAGCTGCTTCCGGTGTCCTATTAAAGCGCTGTCCAAAGTCCCCAAGACAAAAGGTCTTTTCTGGACATAGACTGCCAGGCTGTTTGGAGCCAGGAGCAGGGTGGTTAGAAGCTTGTCCTCTGGACTCCTGCTTTCCCTGTTGTGTGACTCCAGAGCCTAGGGTGAATCTCTGTAAGCCTTGGTCTGACCCACCTTGACTACAGAACAAGTTGCTCTGAGCAGCCGCATTCCTAAAATTCAGCCTCCAAGTCTGGAACATGGATACAGTGATGGCTTCCTCCAGCCACTGTATTATTAACACGCAGTTCCCAGCCCAAATGCGTGCCCCTCCCACTTACTCCTCGCTGGCCCACTCCTCTCGCCCCCTTCCTCTCTTCTTTCCAATCTCTCAATTCCTCTACTTGTTTTCCTAGGTTTTCTTCTCCTCGAGTGGTTTGCATCCCAGGTGTGTGCTTAGGTGAACCTTGAAAACAAGGCCTGAAGTTGGAAAACCAGGAGGATAGGTGAAGAAACAGCCCTTTCTTCTCACTGTCTCCCATCATCCTCACTCGCTGTCCCTTGCCTCCCTCATGCCCCAGGCTCCCGGAGCTGAGAAGCAAAAGTCCTGCAGATTCTCTCTCCCGTAGAAAGGAGGCCTGACCCTCAAGCTGTAGCCAACCTTGCCTGCCAGCTCAAGGGCAGGCCCTAGGACCCACCAGTTACACTTTAAGAACCTTAAGAAGAGAAATCCTGGGGAACCCTAGATTTGGGGATGAGACCAAAGAGGGAGAAAGGGAAACACCAGGCTTCTGGTCCGCATGAGTTTAGCTGAGTGTCAGAAAGAGGATGGAAGGTATGGAGGATGCATAGGTCACATTCGGTGTCAGTGACAGCTATCTCCAGCCACAGGGCTTGTAAGTTTCACACGGTATACTAACATAGAGGTGAAAAAGTCTAAGCCTACCTCTGCGTGTGTATGTGTGTGTGCATGCATATGTGCATGCGTATATGAAGTGATGGCTAATACAGCCAAACTTATGTTAGTTAGCAACTATGTCTAACTACCATGGCTCAACTGTAAATTCTTTTTTTTCTTATATAACATCTATCTCTACTTTCATCTACCTCAGCTCTGTAGTCACTACTCCCAAGATCCTTCTGTGTGTTCACCTGTTCCTATCCTTCCCTACAGTGTGAACTTCTGAAGGAAGTTCTTCCTTGTGTCTCTCATGACCAGTCCAAGGTTGGCTGATGGGCCATGTTCAGAGACGAAGGAAGGAGAAGTGCTGGAGGTTAGGGGTTCGCAGGATCAAATACTGACACTAGTACCGGTGGAAAAAGAGGGAAATGAAAAGGGGAAGGAAGGTGACTAAGCCGGGGAGGCACATCTGGAAGAGACAGGACCAGAGGAGGAGCAGGAAAGCATGCAGAGAGAGAGGGGCAGAAAAACAGGACAGGCTAGGAGGAGAGGGGAAGAGACAAGGACGCAGTGGGGGATGAACAGAAGGAAGAAAAGATTTAACATTTATGGATTGATGATGGCTGCATGCTTAATACAATATAAACAGACTTCATGTCGCCTGATATACATTAGATAGAAATACTCACTGGGTACTTGACCTAAGGCTAAGCCCTTAGTGTATATAATCTCATTCCATTCTCGCCAGAGCTTTAAAGACAGGAGCCATCATTATCCCCATTTTATATATGAAATGACACAATAGTGTACGTTCAAGAACCTGCGGTTGGCCCTGCCTGCCAGTAACAGACAGGAGAGACCTATGAAAATGGAATGGTTGAACTCCAGCCCCAACTCGCCGGACTTTTTTGTTGTTGATCTCTATGTCTCCTTATGCCAGTCCACTATATACATTTTTATTCAGTTTTAAGAATTTTTAAAATTTTGTGTGTGAGTGTTCCCCTGCATTTATGTATGTGTACCATTTGTGTGCCCAGTACCTATGGAGGCCACCAAGGTGATAGAGAGGCCTTGCCTATGATGACAGGTGTCAAGGGAGAAGGAGAACATGGACCAGCAGAAGAAGAATTACAAAAGAACAATTATAAATCAATCTGATTACATCAGCCTCTTGGTCATCTTCAAAGCCCAGTAGAAGGTACAAAGTAGAATGTGCAGACTTAGGAGGGGCAGCGTATGAGTAAGTGCTGGAGCCGCGGAGGCGGATGGTCTCGCGGAGGCGGATGAGTCAGAAGGAAAGGAGCAAGGAAAGACCAGCAGCTGAGAATGTGCCAATCAAAGAGCAAGGAGACAGCAAAGGGAAGATTCGGCCTTCAAAGATGGTCCAGGAAGGGCTACTGCAAAGAACCAGTGTTCTCCTACTATACTCTTCTCCTCTCGACCCAGCACGAGAGAGGCAGGCGCTCAGCACACTGCAGCCAAGTGAATGAAAGCAGAGAAGAAAGGGAGGAGGCCTCAGAGTAAAGAAAAAAAAACCTGTTTCCAGAGGCACAGGTTGCTCAGAATAGTTAATATTCACTTGCAAATGTATTTATTAACATTGAAAATACTTAAGATAATTTCTTAGTTAAGAAATTATTTTCTCTGACAGTCTTCTAGGAGAAATCCTTAGACAACACCACCTTTGAATTCCAATGTCACACAAGAGTGCCTGGACTGTGTGATTGATTCTGAAGCTAAGACTGAAGGAGAAGGGAGGGAGGGAGGGAGGGAGGGAGGGAGAGAGGGAGGGAGGGAGGAGGGAGGGAGAAAAGGAGGGAGAAAGAGGAAGAGGGAAAAGGAGAAAATGTTTTACTTCAAATATTAATCATCTACTAATGAAAATTTCTATGTGGCTGTGCACGAACAAAAATCACTCCTTTGCTCAAGCACACACACCCGGTCTCCCAAGGGACAAAATACCACTCGTTCTATTTTTAAAGATTTATTCATACAATATCAAACAATATAAAAACACATTAGTAGATAAAGGCTGCTCAGACTCTCTCTGCGCTTTCATCTCCAGTGGAGGCTGACCTGCAGCCACATCTGAGAAGGGGCAGGTTCACGAGCACAGGCGTTTGTACCCCGCATGAGCCCCTCTCTTTCCTCAAAACACTTCAATACCCAATTAGCTTTCCTCAGCACTGTCTTTCTTCTTCAAACAGCTCACCGGTAACCTGAGACCTAAAATGCTTCCACATCTATGAAGGAAACAGCTAAACAGCTAAAAGCTAAGCAACTTTTCTCTTCAGACAGATCCTAGCACTGAAAATCTGTTCCTGGAGCCTCGGAAACACAGGCTGTGGGAACCACACATCTGAAGCATGAACTCGTCATAGAATAAACTGGACCTCGAGCTGTGCAGATGAAGACCTGCTACCAAGCACTCCAAACCCAAGACACTCCCTTCCGCTGCTCTCATCTGACACCTCAGATGTGATGCTCACAGAATAAAAATCTGAAACTTCAAGCATGAAGAAAAGAAAATGTCCTATCTCCTATCTACAACTAATTTCCCCCAAAAACAAATTTTTTTAGGACAAGGCAAATACACACAATATTTTCTAAGCCTCAGCCACATAGACAAAAACAGCAAAACAAACAGGAATTTGGAAGAAAGTCTCGACTAGTCCAGAGCAAAACTCCACTTGATCTCCTTAACCACTGAATGGTCCCCACCTACTCACCTCAACCTGGACCCAACCTTCTCCCATAAGAAAGGATTTTCCCAGCAATGCAGATAGGTCAGCTAGGCATCCACTAGGTGAGCACACCAGTGCAAAAGCATGGATGGACTGAACGCTCCAGTGCTTACAGAAAGCACACTCTCTGGGGGCATTCTAGAAAGCTCAACCCACAGAAAGAAAAAAAGAAAGAAACAAAACCCTTGACCACTTACCACCACCACAACCGAAAGCTGCTGGGTAGCAACCGAATCAACAGTCTTCAGGAAAGGATGCTGTCACGTCAAGAGGGCAGCTCCCCCCGCTGTGGGGCAAGTGGGGGCGAGAGCCCTCCTTGGAAAGAGTCAGAGCTCTGAGGAGCATCTCCTCCTACAGTTGTCTGCTACCACAGCCAGGCAGAACTGGTTAAAACAAAAGGGGACTCCCGAGAGACTGACTGGAGCATGGCTTCCTCTGTGGGAAGCAGCGACTCAAGGTGGGAGTGAGCCACACATGCCAGCTAGCTACCTGTCTGCTCGCCAAACTTCTAGTTGCCCTGAACCCAGGAAGCTAAGCAAGCAGCTTTGGAGTGCCCACCTGTTTTCCCAGAGATTAAAGAACCGGCAGTGGGAGCTAATTCATCACAAAGGGAGCTGGGCTCTCTCAGGGATGAAACCTAAGCAAGTTCAAGCAATATCTAAGGCTCAGTGCAATATCTCTTCTTTCCCAACATCCTTAATTTCAATGCAGACGACTCCAGCATTAACCCTTTCATCTGTTTCAGAGGACGTAGACCTTAATTTTTCAGATTGGAATCATTTTTGAGGGATTCAGGTTGCTTAAGTAGGATTAATGAAAACGATATTTCAGGGGTTTCGGTTTCTTTTTTTCTTTTCACCATAGAGCTC
This sequence comes from Ondatra zibethicus, assembly GCA_004026605.1. NCBI lineage: Eukaryota > Metazoa > Chordata > Mammalia > Rodentia > Cricetidae > Ondatra > Ondatra zibethicus. Next base: position 7,995 of record PVIU01000136.1, read on the forward strand.
TCCACCTCATAGAGATCCACCTACCTCTTTTTCCTGAGGGCTGAGATTAAAAGTGTGTGCCACCATACGCAACAGTTTGTGGCTATCTTTTTCATAATTTTGTAAATTGCATACATGAGTATTGTATTGCAGCATTTTCACCCTTCCCTCTCTCCCTTCAGCTCCCTCTGTGCCCCTACTCTTTCTCAAGTTCATGATCTCTTCTTTCTTAATTATTATTAATTATTATTGTTGTGTGTGTGTGAGTGTGTATCTGTGTTAACACAACCTGCTGAGTCTATTCAGTGTTGCTCATATGTGTTTGTGTTTAGGACTGACCACTTGGGACTAGATAACCTATCAGGGAGCCTGTCCCTGGAGAAGATAGAATCTTCGTCTCTCATCAGCCATTAATTGTCGGTAGCTCTTTAGCTAGAGGAGGGGTATTGTGATATTTTCCCAGCCACGCTGGCATCTCAACTATTGTTGCCATTGTGCAGGTCTTGTTTAGGCAGCCATATTAAGATTTCATGGGTGCAGCGTCCCTGTCGCGTGTAGAAGACACAACTTTGCAGCAGCTGTGCTGGTCCTCTGGCTCTTACAATCTTCCCAGTCCTCTTCTGCAGTCTTCCCTGGGTGGTAGGTGTAAAGATTGTTTTGCTGATGTCTCAATTAGGTTGGGCACCACACATTCAGTTCTCTGCATTTGGGCCAGTTGTGGATTTCTGTGATGGCTTTCATCTGCTGGGGGAAAAAAAGTGTTTTTTGATGAGATACGAGAGCTACTTTGCTGTGGATATAAGGATGCATTTTTAGAATGCAGTTAGGAATTACGTTGGTTTTGGAATGTGGCATCAGTAGGTTCTCCTCTAGGGCCCATGACCTCACCAGTCATGGGTGGTTAGCTAGGTTTACAGTACCAAGCATGAATTCCTTCCTACTGAGTGATCCTTAAGTCCAGTTAGATGGCTATTGTTTATGCCCAAGATACAAGTGACACAGCTGTACCACTGGGTATACCTGCCACAATGGTCTAATCTTACGGTTTCTAGGCTTTAAAACTAGGTAGGAGAATTAATTGCTTTTCTCCCGTGACATCTTGCACAGCATCTTTGTCTACTACGAGAGCTGGTCCTCAGGGAGGAAGCTTCCAAGTCAGCTCCAGCTTGATGCCTCCAGGTTCTGTGTGTGACATGTGTGACGTCTTCAGACCTTATTGCTCTAGCTGTTTTTAAGGGGCGGGGTGGGGGCGGGGATGTGATTTCTTGTCATCACACCTTAAGACATTCAAGAAGTGTCCCAGAAGTTGCATCAGATTTGCCAGGTAAGCACTGGAACCAAGAATGCTTAATCATGTCACTATAGCCAGAGCAAGCTAGCCCCTTGCAATCCCTTGAGCTTCAGCTCCACGGTCCTCTAATATCCTCAGCCTAGGTTCCCAGTTTGCAAAGCAAGCCAAATAGACAAAAATTATGATCCCTCCCTCTTACACACCCCCAAACTAAGGAGTCCTGGAAATAAGGCCCATGGTCACCCCTTACAGGCCACAGAGCACCAGGAACAACTTGGGCAAAGAAACAATCTCTTTGTAGGGGCTAAGATGAGAGATATTTTACAATGAAAAGATTGAGCATAGCCTCTGTACTATTATTAAACCCATTCTACTGGCCAATAGTAAGTTCAGTAATTACAGTTACCAGAAGGGACAAAGAAATCAGCAGCAGCCTGGGCACAAAAGGAGAAGGAACCTGAGGTGTGAACTATGCTGCCTGCAGACTACCTGACAACCTTCAGACTCAGCCGTACTGGCTAAACTGAGAACAATGGGACATTGATATTAAATACACCTTAAATGGGGAGCAAATGAACTAAAGACTGAGTTAGCATGCAAATTTCATGTGCAGTGAACTGAATAAGAGAAAGCCACACATTACTCAGCTCCTCTGCGCACTTCTTCCTCATGCGAGCCAGTATCTACTGTCCCCAGAACCTTCTCAGCAGCTGCCACGTGGGCTTTTTCAGAAGAGAAGGAAGGTGTCTATACCATAATCTATTCCTCAGCTCCAGGTTTTTGCAACCTGATCCAACCACCTGCCTTGCCTGCCCTCTAGGACCAAAGTCCCCATGGCTGTCCTTCCACATCGCTTCCACATAAAAGAGGACCAACAAGACGATGAGCTCAGCCAGGAACCAAAGTTCAGGCCTGTGGTCCCAGCACTCTGGAGACTGAAGGGAAGGGACTGTGAGCTGGAGGCCAGCAGGGGTTTCATAACAAGACCTTAGAAAGGACAAAGAAAAAGATGGAAAGAAGAGGGAACAAGAGGGGAGAAGACAGGAGAAGGGGTAAGAAAAGGAGGAAGGGAAAGAAGGAAAGAGGGAAGAAAGAAAGCAAGGGAGGAAGGGAGGATGAGGGAGGAAGGAGAGGAAAACATGGGATTAATAAGAATAAACAGAAGCTTTGTTATTTTCTTCCTGCACCCCAGGAGACTGCTGTTCATAGACCCCACACACACACCTCCTTATCTAACCCCCCACTCCATCCCATC